>CAKALG010031233.1:0-10796 GCA_916700815.1 Helicolenus hilgendorfi | reverse complement strand
GATAATGTAGTTGTAGGCAAATATAAGGAGACGTTTAAGTGTTTATCATATTATATAGTATTTGTCAACAATTATAACTTCTCTTGTGAAGACATATTTTACATTATTACGACTGTTTTACTATATTGTCATTCATTATGTGGTTATAAAGCAGCCTCCACTTGTTGCGCTCACAGGAGGAGTTTTGGTTGTCGAGAAATTCATTAATAACCTTTAAAAAACGTACAACTACACCACAGTGTGTTATACACCATGTATTGTTCATTTACTGATTATAAATTATGAATAGGGGGACTTTAAGTGTTATTATATGTAATTATTTACCAACAGTTGTGATTGAAATTAAACAATAGTTCAAAGGAATAGTTTTGGAAAATGTGATTATTCGCCTTTTTCCTTCAGTCATTCATCATTAACCAAGTTTTTTTAAATGTAAAAATGTTCTGCTTTTATTTTTTTATATTATATTAAGTTGAATATCTTTCTGCTTTGGCCTGTTGGTTGGACGAGACCAGCAAACCAGCAAAAAACATTTGTATAAAGACAGCATATTTGTCCACTCCCGTGTTAAATACTTGACACATTTCCTCTTCAAGGTACATTTTGAACAGATAAAATATGTGCAATTAATTTGCGATTAATCGCAATTAATTATGGGCAATCATGCGATTAATCACGATTGAATACTTTAATAGATTTACAGTCCTAGTTGCAACCCTAAAACGTGTATAAACATCCAATGTATTATAATATTTATACTCTACATTTATTTTAAATACTATACGTAGCCTCAGTTTACATGTACATTTTTCACGCAACATTGTAATCAGTTGAACAGAACTATACTAAATACTATTTAAAATCATTATATCAATACTACAGAGAGTTTTGCTTTATTACTATGACTCTTCAAATCAATATCAAATGCTAGTTTGAGTCACAAAGGTTTTCTTTCCTGTCACGGTACTGATGTAGACTTCAAGTAAACTGAAATTATGAAGAGGCCGTGGCTATTGCTCTTAAACATATCAGTTCAGTGAGGAATCCAAGCACCTGCAGCTTTCCTATTACCCATCCAGTCTGACTTCCATATGTCTCCCAGTCTGACCTCTATATCTCTGACCACAGAGCGATGGAAAAAAGCCATGTGGGCCTCCTTTAATCAATTCTCCGCCCTGACAGACTGCATGACCGTAACGCCTCACACATGTGTGAAGGTACATTTTGATGAGCCAATTCAACAGCTATGCACAGATGTGATTAAATGTCATTCATGCTACTGACAAGGTAGTGGATGGATGATTATTGATTGTTTCATGTCACTACAGAGGGGTGGTGTGGTACATTAAATGGCATGCAGGTTTGGCTATATGGACATTTCTCAGAGGCAAAACCTGCTCTGGAGACAGACACTATGTTAGTGGTTGAGTTTAAGATCCATAGATGTTTTTACGCTCATATATTATATTGAACCTGGGTGAAAGAGCGAGGGGCAGAACCTTCTGGGTTTATTGGTTCTCCAACAAAGAGATTCTTTTTCTGTCTTTGAGAAGCTGAAATTTAAATCTAATGGGTGTCCTGCAACACTGACTGTAAGCTGATGGAGCGAACTGATGGTGGAATACCTAGCTGAGGTGTTCTGTGCCTCAGTGAGAGTGAATTGAAGATAGTTTATCGGAGAGAGACAAACAGAGTAGAGCGAGAGAAGGAGCTTTCTATTGAGTGCGACCAGCAGAAGCATTGTCCCCTCGCTGAGTGACACACCATCTCTTCCTCCTCCGGACACAGACCCTTCTTTGTTTGTTCCCTGGGGCCAAACGAGTTCAAACCGAGGGGAGCGGAGGGGGTGAGGAGGGGTGGGATTGCAGAGCGGAGAGGAATCTTTGGATGGAGGGATGGAGGGGCAAAAGAAGGAGATGGGCAGAGACAGAGACACAGACTGATGAAGAGGGACTCTTTTGGCCGGACAGGATGCAGGCCTGTTTGGAAAGGAGGAAAGGCAAAGGGAGGGAGGTAGTCTGTGAGTGTGTGTGTGTGTGTGCACGTGTGTGTGTGTGTGTGTGTGTGTGTGTGTGTGTTGTTTGATGTGAGAAAGGGGGAATTAAGGGGTATTTTCACAGCAGGCTTTTGCACGCTTTCCCTGCATCTGTGGTTACGGGTAGCCCCATGAAAAGAGTTTGTGTGTGTTTTTGCATTGAAGAGGAATCCATGCATGCATGCGCCCCCACATGCATGTCCATGTGCTTGTATGTGCGTGTCACTGTCTGCCGTTTTATGTGCGTCTCTGTGTGTGTCATGTACTTACAAACTGCAGGAACACGTATCCCAGTGCATGCTGAGGATGGGGTTCGGGCTGCAGACAGGCCTCCACTGCATACAACACCTCTTTGTGCAACTCCAGGATGTCCTCAATGTTTGAAAACAGAATCTGGAAACAGGGGGATGATGTAAAGGGAGGGGATACGGAGGAAGGAAGAGATAAAGAGGCAGGGTGGAAGGAAGAGAGGGAAAGGGGAAAGGAAGTGACCAACAGATGGATGGGGATGTGGGGAAAGAAGGCAAATCTGTCAATGAAATACGATATCTGAGCATCATAATATAATTTATATAAAAAAAATGATTTGAGATAGTGACTAGTAGGCTTGTTTTTTTTTGTAGTATTCAAAAGCCAGTCATACCTTGACATGTTCCGGTGAGAGACACTGTTGGTCATCTGCAGTTTGTCTGATTCGTTGCAAAAATGCCTGAAGAGGAAACAGAAACAAAGCAGGTTTAACAATAAGCACTGTGATTTATTGTTGAGAAGCATTTACATCAGGGTCAGAAAATATCAACCGCCACCCGCAAAATGCGGGTAAATTGTGGGCAGTGTCGGGTAAAATCGTGAGGCCATCCACTACTTCGGCGGACAGGGAAATGGGAATCGAGAATCGGTTCCTACTTGTCCAATTCCTTGGAATTGCATGCCGCCGTGACTATCGTTTCCTCCAATTGCAGCTTTCCGACAGTACGCACGCACAGTACGTTTCAGTTTGTTTGTATTCTCCTTGATAATGCTACATTGTGAACAACAAACCCGTGTTGAAATTGGCAGAAAGAAGGCTAGTAACGTTATCTGTTAGCAGCCGGTGGGCAGCACAGTCCTGCTTGGCTAAATAACGCAGATAGACAAAATAGAAAGTAGCAGCGAGCAAATCTCCAAATCTTGAACAGTGTCGGGTGCCAGGTAGTGGTAAGAACATAAGAAAACAAATCACCAGCACTTAGGTAAAGGGTCTTTCTTATTTTATTCTGGGCAAAAAAATGTAATGTGTTTCAGCTATAAGGCGCTAATGATAGCTTATACCTGAAACGCGTTTGTTTTTTTGCCCAGAATAAACTAAGAAAGACCTTTTATCTGTGAGTGCCGGTGATTTGTTTCCTAAATAACGGAGCTATCAGCTTAACGTTAATGGAGGTTCCATTGAGTTACATTATGATGCATAGCTCTGTTCAGTAAAAATGAGTATTGGGCGAAGGTACAATATCATGATGTGTTTCAATGTAAACCTCTAAAATGTAGTTTTTTGCTGAGAAACTTGTATAAATATAGTTCTTTCAAAAGTGGCAGATTTCTCAGTGGCAGACAAAAAAAAATACTTGCAAGTGAAAAAAGTTAATTTCAGACCATGATTTGCATCTATGAGAATATAAGCACGGGGGGTTTTGAGCTTCCCCAGAGAGTCTGATTCGCTATCAACAAGATAACATAAAGGATATTTTTGAAATCCTGAACCTGAATCTCATGTGTACACAAGCGTGGCCTGGAAGTGGAAGTCCAGGTTCCCTTTTACTGATTATTGTATAAATGAGTATATATGCGCTCTTTGCTTTGAGGAAACAGATACATACAATATATATACAGAACCTGTCACATCAGTATGCATGAGTATAAACACGCAAGCCTTTGAGCAATAGACAGTCCTATGTATATATCTCACATACTTAACGGTAAACTGCCTTTCATGGTGCTACACGAAGACGCATACACAGTTGTTTTACTATCCCTTAGGAACCACCACAGAACGTTCCGCTATATGACAAGACGTTACTGTCTTGTGACACCTAAAGCTCACTGTATGGATCATCTGTAGTGGAAGTTAATGCACCTGAGCATTCAGCTGTAAGACACCAAAAATAACTGCTGCATTGTTGCAGCGTCTGCTCTCCACACACATACCACTTCACCGAAGACGGTCGTAATAGGCTCATGTCAAGTTGAGCTTTGCTTGTGTGTGCAGTTTTGTCTGTCTGTGTGCGTGTGTGTGTGTGTGTGTGTGTGTGTGTGTGTGTGTGTGTGTGTCTGTGTGTGCGCCTGCCAATCAGAATCCTGACTTAGGACAACAAAAAAAAGAATGGTGAAGAGAAGGGAAGTGAATCTGCAAACAGTTTCTTTTATTCTCTCTTCCCCAATTCTCCGTCTCTCAGCCTGTGTCTGACGGGCTTAACCTGACTCCGTCTGACTGTCTGCTTCATCTCCAGATGCCAACACCGTCTTGAAAAGGAAAGGGATAGAGGAGATATGAATCCCCAAACCGACCAAATAAAACTCTACTCCTGCAGCCTGCTTCATCTGGCAGGCTCCTGCTGTTGTGTCTGCCTGCATTTCAGAGCCTAAAGTCTGAAAATTGATAGCGTGCCACGTGGATGAAGGGTGTTGCAAAGAAAAGAGAAAAAAAAGCAGCTGGGTTCAATGATGAATCTGAAATTCAAGTATTACTGGAGGATACTGCTGTTGCTGTAAACCTTTCTGCTGATTGACATCTACCACTTAAACGTTACAACGATGAAACAAGCAGCACGATGATCTGTACACAATACATACTGCCTGGACACACATGTGAACGGGTCAGTGGTTCTAGTGTAGTAAAGTATCTATCCAGTTTCATTTGGTCAGGTTTTGAGATAATCTTTGTCATAGATTTTCTGTCTCAACCCACTACAAGATGATTCTGAAAACATTTGAGGCGAGAAATAGACATTAACGTAACAGAATATTGATTCATATTTGATCAGCGCTGCCTAGTTTGATCTGCTCTCATAGACAGCAGCTGGACAGCAGACCTCAGATCAGCTCTTACTGCTTCTTTTCCTCCGGTCTGTGAAATCTTGCAGATGCCGTTCGGAGCACCGGAGGACACAGAGGCACATAATTTTTTTTCAGATTACCTATTTCATGTACTATTGTCTAAATATAGTAATTTCATTAACGCATTAATGCAACTTGCAATTTTTAGGTAATAGTAGCTTGTCGCAAAGGACGCTAAATAATGCTATAAACTTATGTTAAATTTTGGCGAGGAAAAACTGGCATGGCCATTTTTAAAAGGGGTCCCTTGACCTCTGACTTCAAGATATGCGAATGAAAATGGGTTCTATGGGTACCCACGAGTCTCCCCTTTACAGACAACTATACTTAAAGGGGAACTTCGCCCATTTTCAAAATTAATATGTTATTCCTATGGTCTAAGACAGTCCAAAAAATATTAGTAAACATAAACAACTTTCTCAACTAGAGTGCTTAAAGTCAAACTTGTGATGTCATAGAGTATAAAGTGTGGAACTGCTCCATAGACAATGAATTGGGAAAGATGACACTGAGAGCACCCAGGAGAATGTTCTGAGTATATAGGAACATTTTCTGTTTCACAACTGACAACACTACAATAGAATAAAGCTCATTTGTGTGTAAAAAAAGAAAACAAACATTCTACGGGTCCACAAAATCAGTCTCCCATTCATTGTCTATGGAGCAGCTTCCGACTTTATACTTGATGACATCACAAGTTTGAGACTTACTTCTCTGGTTTCTGGCTTTGAGAGAGAGTAGCTCGTGCTCACAAATATTGATTGAACTTTTCAAGGCTATGGCAATAACATATTGGAAGCCTTCATTTAGACGGTGTTCCCCTTTAATTGGAAGATAAATAGTCCCTATGACAACTTTTGGCACTGTGTTCTGTGGATTATCAAGAGCAAGTCACAATTTTGACTAGATACCACTAGATGCAAGTAAGAAAATATGTTTTTCTTTTTCTTTTATAATTTGGGTGAACCGGCCCTTTATAGAAAACCCTTGCATGCTCTATACAGTCACACATAACATCAGCCAACTGCATGTATTACTTACAGTAAGTCACTTGCCTATAATGAAAGACTGACACTTGTAATCACACATTTGCTCTAAAGATAGAACCCAGCCAACCGAGCAGCAGGCAGCAATCATATCATTTCCTCAGAGACCGAACACTTTGGGAGGATTGTCTCCAGTCTTTTTTCCCTCTTTACTGGCTTTTGCGTAGGTTGTACCAAAATAGAAAGCAAAGGTCCTCAGCAGTGAGCTGCGACCTCGCTAATTAAGAGCAGTATTAAAGGGAAGCAGTAGTTGTTGTGTTCCTGACTGGTTTTGGGAGGGAGCTGATTGTGCTTGAGGCGTACACTAATTAAATCTCCCATATGGCAACTTGTACCATGTCCACACTGGAGGAGTCACTCATGTGAGAGATTGCTCCCTGGCAGAGAGGACAAGAAGAGGAAGGAAACGAGGCTTTTCCTTCAGTCGCACTCAGACGGAGGAGAGCGGGGTGACGGAGGGGTGGGGTGCCGGAGAGAGCACAGGATGAAAACAAAAAAAGGGAAAGCGACAAAAGTGGAACAGTAAGAACTAAAGTATCCAGACTTTGGAGTCATTCCTTGTTGACATCTACCATCCAGGCAGGATTCACGCTTTAAGACCAAAATGTGCCACACAGATGTGGTGACAGGGGGATCAGCAGGGAGGATGGAGAGGGAAGGAGCAACAAAGAGATCCTTTCAGTCCAGGTCTCGGCCCAACGTGGCCATTCTCACCCAGGGCTGTATTGGCTGTCTTCATTGTTCCACCACAAAGCACACAGGTTTATTTGGAGAGAAAATTGGAAGCTTTCTCTGTCCACCAACCTGACTGAGACACCGGCTTCAGTGGAGCCACAGCAGACAACACGACAGAGCATAAACTGGCCATGCACACCAGGCATGTCTGAGTTTACTTCAACTCTAAATATTTTTTTGAGAGCGTGATCAGAATCAACAACAGGAAATGAAGCACACAGAAAGACGGTGTTATGGGTATAATTGGTAGAACGTTGACATCAGATGGACAGCAGTTCGTTGGGCTTGGAAAGCCAAGCATCATAACTGGGGAAGCTGCAGTCTGAACTGATTTTCATATTCAGCTATTTCTTGAGTTCTTAACAGTAATGACCACCAGTGAGAATACATTTCAGATAGTAATACTTAGCAGAAGTTACAGAGACTGATATCTGCTTTGTTTTGACTTCCTCCATCAGCCTAAATTTGTAACTCTGCCAGATGACAGGTTACTGATACTCACAGACCCGCCCAGTCGCACAGCAGTACTTGGAATAGTCACGAAATGTGATTTATTGATTACATAGATACAAATTTCACATTTATTTCGTGATGGTCAGCATGAAATCAAGTTGTGGGTAATCCACGTAACTGTGAACCGGGAAGTATAGAGAGAGCAACGAACGCCGAGTAGGGAGGAGGTCGGGCTGGACGGGTTGGTCAAAAAACACAGGACGCTGTGAACGTAGGTGTAGCAGTGTGTGTGCAGTTTATTTGTCGCTGAATAAATGCTACGGGGCTGCAACTTCTCCGCTCAAGTGACCTCAAGACCCAAGCCGACTTCCTGTATCCTGCAACGCCGGCTCAGACTCTCTTAAGGTGGGCTGTTAAGGTGGAGTAGCTTTTTCTCCTTTAAGTGACGAGCCGCTCCTCTGAGTTTTGCTCAGCTTTTTCATTAATTATTTATATTTCTTTTAAGCATTTAACTGATAGCGTTAATCGGTTAAAATACTTAATGTCAGTTAACTGTTAAACGGTTAATTATTAACAATCCCTATTTGTCACGTAATTTCCGTTCTTGAGTTACAGCACTTCCGTAGCTGTTTTAACCCCAACCGCAATATTTCCCGAAAGGAAACTTTTTCGTTTTTGTCATGTAACTTCCGTACTTGAGTTGCGCCACTTCCGGTGTTATTTTTACCCAAACCGCGATTGTTTCCTAAAGCTAACTAAGTACTTCTGTTGCCTAACCAAGTCAATCTTTTCCTAAGTCTTACTAAGTAGTCTGTTGCCTAATCCTAACCAAGTTGATCTATTCCTAAGCCTAATTAAATAGTTTCATTTTGAAAACACTGCTGTGTCCGTGACTATTTCACAAACTGCCGTGAGACTGTGTTGCACAGACGAGTTGCATAAGAAACATTCCATGTGACTTTTGTTAACATATCCAGATTGTTTTATTTTTTTTTATTTCACACAAAACAAAATGCAAAAATAAAACAGAGTCAATAGTTCCCTCTCTGGTTTGGATAACCCAAAAAGAAGCAGATGTGATTGTTGCACCCTCAGATAACCCTCAGCATAAGTCACGCATCATTTGCATGGAGAGGATAATACCTCAGAGCATTGCACACACACACACACACACACACACACGCTGACATTTAGATACAAGATGAATATTGACAAGAGCCGTCCTTTCCGCAATACGTATGCTAAGCCAGTTGTTATTGGAAAAAAAATCAATCATGAAGAACAAACAGAGCAGTCATGACGAACGCTGTAACTCAACCCTCTGGACACAGTTGTTGAGCTCATTACTTCTTAATCAACATGCTGAGAGGCAGCAGGACGCGGCCGACGCTCCTTGTTTACTTTCAAATCTCCATCTCAGGTGACCCGTCTGCCTCTTTTTATGACATCAACACGTCGTCTTCAGTGAGCCCAGGGTGCCTAATCATGTTAAGTGGAGCATCCGACATTGATGAATAATATTTACATGAATGATGGATAACAATAACTCTAGTCTGTGTTGGTTGGGGATTTGTCTTTCTGTTATTGTCTGAAAGCTGATTCAGCCACGGGTCAGCGCTTGACCCGCGCTGGCTGTGAATTTGATGGAGATGAACTAGGAGATGTTTGTTTTGAAAGCAAACTGTGGTCCTTAAAAATATAGATCATAAATCTCCTTGAATAAACACAGCTGTGTATATTTAGATACACCTTAGGTTGCCCTGAGCAGCTCCCAGCAGATTGTGTGCGTAAGATGCCATGTTACTCTCCGATACCTAAAAATAGTGATGACATCAATCAATGTGTTAATAATAGTCGGTCAGATGGGACACAAATTCGTTTTTTGATACCCTTGGAATCATAATAATGAGTCAGAGTGGCTGCGCAGAGGGGGCTCAGCTGCAGCACTGAGCACAACAGAGATATTGCACACGATGGTCTCTTGCCACAGGGGTGATGGGCTGTTAGGGGAAACTGCTCATGATGCAATCCCACAGGAGACTACGGAGCTTCTTGACAGACCACAAAGTGGCTGCCAACTATGACACTAATGCAGAGTTATACCACTAATATTTCAGTACAGTAAAGCCAGTAGTGTCCAACATCCTCTTAAGAGGAAGTCATACCAAATACATTCAATTCTGATTTACTCCAAAAGGTCTGCTGAACTGGCATTTATCAGATGAAGAAATATACCAAAATGTTATAATCAATAAAATGAAAAGTTTATAGACTATTCCTGTCGTTACTTTTTTCCCTGAAATTTAAAAGTTCCGTAATTTGTTCAGTTTTTCATACAAAACAAATGTACATATACAGTCTTGTTACATTTCATGCAATCTTACTTTTGTTGCTGACGAGGAACCAATAACATTTTCACATTCAGACGTGTATTTTCCTCATTGAACAAAACCATTTGCCTGCACTCTGTCACTCCTCTTCTTAGTAGTCATGCCTTTAATATTCTGCGCTGCAGTTGTGCAAGCATTGCTGCACTGAAAACATTGTCAGGATACGTTCTTTCTATTGCTCAATATATAGTCTACATTATTTCATCCTTACTCACCCTCAAAGGTCTGTACAAGAACTTCAAATCCATTCAAAACAGAACTATCTGCAGCAGCGCACCATTAAATCCTGACTGCAATAAGTTTAGTATTAGCAAAATGTTACCTGTTTCTATTCCCATTGGCTTGGTCTCTTCTTGACAGTGTAGTGAAGTATGACAGGCTGGTGAAACAGTGTGTTAACTGCATTTGAATGGTCCAGAAGCTACACACGTTTAAACTCGTTATTAACTACAGAGGCCCGACAGATGAAGGTCCTGTCCTTAAAGGTGCAATGTGTAAAATCTGGCCAGAATTTTACTTTAAAAATGAGCTAACATTATCACCAGAATGTGAAGAGGTTACCGTGTTGAAGTTATGTCAAAGATGTCTATGTATTGTGTTGCAGTGATATCTACTGAAATGAGCATGCTGAGCAGCTAACCCTGGCTCGTCCTGTCACGTAGAACCACTAGTTCCTCAAGAGGTGATAGTGAGTCACTGTAGCGTCCAGTCTGCTCTCAGTCCAGAGGACGAAGCTGTCAGGCTAGTCTGTAATACATCCATGGTCCGTGTACGTTCGATAGTTTGTTTATTGGATTAAATCCAAAGTGGCAGAAACAAGAAAACGACTCGCTTCGTCTTCCCCACTGTCAGGATACTACTCCGCCAGGAGTAGAGCGTGCGACAGCTCCAAGAGACGGAGACAGGCCTTCCGTAGGCATTTAGCTGTTACTTTGAATTCAACCAGCACAAACCCCAGCTCTGGGGGTCTGATCCAAGGGGGCTGCGCGGACTCCCAAACCGGATCAGCAAACTTTCTGTTAGTGCCGATACGCAGGTTGGATC
>CAKALG010031232.1:0-18229 GCA_916700815.1 Helicolenus hilgendorfi | reverse complement strand
AATCATTGAGTCTGCATGTGTGAAATCTTCAGTGCTATAGCAACATAAAATAACCTAGTCATAGTAGGGAGAGAGAAAAGCACACAGCAAAGGGTTGTAAAAGCTGTAATGCTGTGAGAAAGAAGAAAAACAGTCATAATATTAGAGGTAAAATATCTAGTCATAATATTTCAACATCTCTTCTTGTAATAATTTGTGATTTATTATTTCAATAATTAATTCTCCAAAAAATACTTTTAATAACATTTTTTTTTTTACAGTAGTTTAAACAGTCAGTCACATTTGACCACAAATGAAATGAAGCAATATGGTTAATTAGTAATTTGTTAGTGTTTTTAGTTTATTTTTAAAAACATTTTAATTTTTCAATAACGTTAATGCTGGTCCTACCTGCCCGCCTATATATAACCACATGTGCCCACAGTTTTACCCAATACATATACAAAAGAAAAAGAAACTCAAATTACACAAAAAACTAAATATAATAAACAAGAAAATCAAAAAATAAAGTCTAAATAAAGTAAACATCTAGAATAATAAATCACACAATACTACTTATTATTAGTAAAACAACAACTAGCAACAAATAACTAGCTCTTACATGGACCTTTGTAGAGACAGGCACTAAAACGGACCGTCTGTGAATACTGCAGCAATGACAGTTTGAGAAAAGTAATGTTTTCTGAACATTAAAGCCTTTTAACATGTAATAAACCTGAAAGTATGAACCTGGAAATTAGCACAATATGTTGCCTTTAACATTTGATTTATTAATTATGTACTTCATTTATTTCTACTGTTCAGTTATTGTATTTGTTTTATTTGCCAACATGAAGGCCACCCCAGCTCTCCACTGCCATTAATAAATAATCCTTTATTTATTAATTTATTGGCCTAGTTCATATTTAACATATTGAGTCTCAAATATGCTGGAATCAGTCTAGTGCATATCCACCAACTTATAATGTTAACTCCTGTCGGGTTCCCAAAACCCCAGATTCCCAGACAACATACAGAAGACCTCAATGTCTTTAACTGTAGCTACAAACGTGTGTATTTAATATCTCTCTCTCAGAAAGAAAAACAAATTAGCATATCCCAAAATGTTCAACTATTCCTTTAATGTAAAGCACACTGTCCCTTTCCTCAGTTGGAACAAACGCTGAACAGCCTCAATCAGACAATGATTACAACTCCTTTTATGAGACAGTTCAAATTTTCAGCAACAGAAGACTTTTAATGAGATCTAATGAAAGACAGTAACGGTAAAGACAGGTCCTTTAGTTGCCTTATTGATGCCGGTGGTCTTGTAGGTACACAGTCCTCGGGGATTTTGGATGGAAGGATGGTGAGGGGGACTTTATTAAACTGATGAAGGAGCTTGACAGTAAATCCAATTGAGCCCCACAGGCCCAGCAAGAATTATTGGTTTTCTGCTTCCTCGCTGGCATTAGCTGGGTGTGCTCAGCACCCAGGGAGCCATTTGGGTGGTTGGGAAAAATAAATCCTAGATAGCGTTAGGCATTATGGGGCAATAATGCTTAAACACGTCTTTTCCTTGCTTTTCATTAATAGAATTGTGTCCCAGCTCAGTCATACACATTGATATAAGTTTTTTTGGAACAGAGACCCCCCCTCCCCATTCCATTGTCACAGTAAAAGGCTTTAGCCATGATTAATGAATGCATTTTGAAGTGACTGGAACTCGCCTCTGGCTAACTGGAACTCTTTAGTTAAGCACTCCCAGATAACGGCCCCTCCTTTCTCTCCTAAATATGCCGGGGCAGATCCATCACCATGAGATTGTACCGAGCCACCGCTAAGTAGCCAAGCTGTTATTGTTATGTCTTTGGAATAGCAGAAATTGGAGGGTGCAGGTGGGAGCTGGCATTTACCTCCATGCGGCTGCTCGTTTAAAACTCAATGAAAAGGGAAAAGTGCTGAGTAAAGTGTTAAGAGGGGGAGGGAACATCTGCGATGCTATTTTTCTGCGTTTACTAGCATAGTGAGTGTGTGCATGTGTGTGTGTGTATTGATTCTGCACTGCTCCATAACACAGTGTGATTATTTAGAAAGTTGTCAGTACACTACATCATGTAGTCAACAGTTTTAATAGCACTACTAGTCTGTCCTTTCTTGTGTTTCAAATGAAGTAAAAAGACCATTGAGAAGTGCTCATAGATAGATAAATAGGTAATAGTCCCCATGGGGAAATTAGACTTTGGACTCTGCAAAGCTAGACCCGTCAATACACGGGCGCACAACGCCAGCAAACAGAAGACATTAAAGACTACACAAAAATACAATAAAGGTAATACAAATATAAAAATACACATCCTATGGCATCAATCAGTTTGTGTTTTTTTTTCCCCTAGTACAGCCTCTGTACCATCTGCTTATTTTAGGCTGCTGTTTAAAATTCCAACTGATACAGGCACAAAGGAGTTCTTAAACCGATTCAATTTGCACCGCTGAGCTCTGTATCTTCTTCCTTACAGTAACAGCTCATGCTGAGAGTACAGAATATGGGATGGATCACAGAGGATTCTCTTTAAGTATGCACTGGTCAAAAAGAGATTGAAGATTATGATGATCTATTTGACCGCATTCTGAACCAAATGTGATCATTTTTAATGGTACAGGGAGGTTCCCAAACCATGCAGTCATTCCATACACGATTACACCCTCCAAAACACGCCTGATAAAACAAGAACAGAATATTTTGGATCAACTCCATACAGACGCACTCTACGTTAAAAAAAAAAAAATTCTCTGGAGAAGCCAAGAACATACATGAATAACAACATGAATATTCCAGTTTAAAGTGCTATCGATTTAGACACTAAAATACTTCCAGGACTGAATTTGTGTAATTGAATGGTTATGCCACACTCCACATATCTGAGTGCCAGACGACTGTGTCTCAGAGGTTTAGAGCAGGTCGTCCACCAATTGGAAGGTCGATGGTTCGATCCCCGGCTGCTCCGGTCACATGTCGAAGTAAGCAAGACACTTAACCCGAAGTTAATCCTTTAATCCCGAAGGTTTAGCCATCGGTGTTGTGAATGAGTATTTAGATTAGATCCTGATGTGTGGCACCTTGTATGGCAGCCTCTGCCATCAGTGTATGAATGGGTGTGAATGGGTGAATGCTGACATGTAGTGTAAAGCGCTTTGAGTGGTCGGAAGACTAGAAAAGCGCTATAAAATGTAAGTCTATTTACCATTTTAAATGCTATTTTATTTATCCTGTTAATGCAGTCTTTTTTCTGTTTTGTAATGTAAGGATTGTTATTTGAATAGATAACAACTTCCTTTTTGGTGACCACATTGCCTCAGTGGTTATGTCTATGTTCTGTCTATGGAAGACATTCCAGTCAGTACAGAGAAAACAACATTTCAGAGATTAATTTGACCACACAGCTACTGTTTTAATCTTGGGTTTGCAGCTCTTCCAAACTGTCTTGTAAATTGGGATTAAGGGCACCATATTGTGATCAGAATTAGCTACAGGGAGCTCCAGTCTAGCAGTGGACTAGCAGTCCAAGAACACATGTCTAAAATGATATTGTTCCATGTAAAATTTCCACATATTCTTCATAGCCAGGTAGCGCCAGCTCTAGTTTAGTAGTATAAAAACCGGGGCTCCTGGTGCGCATTGCAATTGATCATGTATACAGTCAGTTATGTGGCCAGCAGTGGATGATGTAATACAGTGTTTCCCATACAATTTTGAGAGCCTGTGGTGTGGTGCTCCCATGGAAGAAGATTTTGAACATTTTAACATTAAACGCACCAATCTGGTGCACTTTTAACTTTTGATATTTCTTTTTATCCCCTACCTCCTTCACTCAAGAGGCATTGTCTTTTGCCAGGCCGCCATTATAAATAAGAATGTATTCTTAATTGACTTGCCTGGTTAAATAAGGGTTTAAAAAATAAACCCATCAAGAGCAAAATTATGAGGCTAGATCTATGAAGAACTTGGTGCTCTATATTACATTTCATCCTGTGGCAACATAAATGGGTGCACCACATTTCTTGGCAATCTGTTCAATAGTTTTTGGAACATTTTACTAAAAACCACAAATGTCTACATCAACCATGAATGTGCAAAAATCGAGTAGTTGCTGAGATGCTCCAGTCTGGACCGAAGTGGTAGACAGACCACCTGACCAACCGATGGACGGACAGACCCTGCTAGCAGCATGGCTTAAAGTGCTACCTTGTACATTATACATAAGCCACTATCCATAGAGACATTTCTCAATAAAGATATATTTTTTTATACAGGGAAGCTTTTCTGACAAGCTCACACTCACAGTTATACCACATAAAAAAGACTGCATTGCACTCTTTGTCAAAGTACTACCACCATGTCACCCTACTACTACAGTAAAGTCTGAGACCAAGTTTGTCCTGAAGTCTTGTGTGTAGCGTTGGAGGAATGGGATCATTTGATTTTCAGGGAGGAATTTCTTTTATTATTTTGGAGAATAGGTCACTTTCCTACTAAATTTATGATTAGATGGGCTACAATTTACTGTGTGTAAAGTTGATAAAAAGCTTCCATTTAATTCTGGGGAGTATGACTATGCGCAGTAATGGGAGTCTGCCCATTGGATTTGGCTATTTGTTGAGTACAAGTGGAACTTTTTGCCTCTATCGGGACCGTGAATATTAATAGCCAATGCCACTGAAATCCAGCCAAAACGTTGGTCTAGGGTCAATTTTAACCAAATTGAGGCACAAAACAGAAGACAATGAATTGATAAAAAACATCATCTGGAAAGAATGAACACAAGTGGTGGATGGATGGACTGACCATCTTACCAAACAACAGACTGAAAGATGTCCCAGATTAACCCAGCAGAGAGAAGAGCTGAGGCTCTGTAGCTACCACCCACAGCTTCACTTAAACAGAACTGTAACCATGGTGAAGTCTGTAAATAGCATTTGTCATACTTTCTGTGGTACTCGAGGCAAATGACAGACATAAAACCCTGGCAGCAGATGCCATCACAACACCTGTGACATTTCTGACAAAGGCTGTAGATGTTATGCCACATCTGTCACGGTAACATTTTACAACCCGTATGTATAGGCTGTATGCAGGCTGTTGAAGAAACTGCAGTCAACTTTTGGCTTTTGTATTTGTAGTAAGTAAAATCTATGCAACTCTGAAAAAAACTAACTATGGCTTCTTAGGTCACACAGTTCCATATAAAATAAATGAGCTCCCTGACCATGAAAACTCATGATAATCTGAATGTAATTATTTGGAGGGAGACCACAAGAAAAAATAATCTAGGGTTGTGGAGTTAGAAAGAAGCGAGTTGACCAGACATCTATAGCCCGCTGCTCATCTCTGCTGCAGGCTAGCAACTACTAGCTCAACTCACTGGAATCTCCAACCCAACTATTGGCGATTGGTCATTGTGGGTGATATAGGCAGCAGCTTTTGATAAGAACAAAGAATGCATGGAATAAAAAGGCTATCTCTGGTTCTGCTGCATTGATTTGGATCCTTTTTTTAAACTGACCATTTTGAGTCCGACAGTGTTATAGGAGTGTAATGCTAAATCGGTGTTGAATGGTTTGTGATAACTGCTGACGTCTTGTGCCTTGAAGACATTGGTTAGATGTTGTGACAATCCAGCTATGCAAGGGATTCCTACTATGGATGCTTCTGGTGGTCCCCACTGATTTATCGATGTCCGTCCTGGTCTTACGTTGGGGCGGAATTCTAATCATCAAATTGGGAAGAGGTCAAAGGATATCTGGAGACCACTACAGAATGATCAAGGAGGACATTCATACAGTATGTATCAATGTTTTCACTTTCCATCAGCGATAATAGATTACTGATCATTGAATCGATACATCGATCCAAATCGATGGATCATTACACCCCTAGGTTAAATATAATCGCACCAAAGACCATCCAAGACGGGGGGTACCGCTGCTTTTATATATTACATATATTACTGTTACATACTTAAATCATGTGATAACAACTGAGCCATCTCCATGACAACTGAGCATACGCCATCCGAGTGCGGGACTTTTACGTAAGGGATAATGTACAGCGAGCCGGTCATTGTTGTGAAAGAAACCCCGACAGGGTGATTCCGCATGGGTCACGAGTGGACGGGTGGACCCCTACGCGAAGCAGAGGGGCCTCTAATCACCCTGAAGGGGCTTTTTTCACAACAGTGACCCGCTAGCTGAAAAGCCTAAAAGTGTCCAAAGTTTCTAGAGTGGATGCTCCAGACAAAAAAAAAGAAACTTGGCGTTCAGAGGACAGATTATTGATTGTCCTCGATTGTCGGCGACAGGACAAACACTCCTGGGGGAGGGCGAGCTGCAGCACGCTCACCTGCAGGTATTCGTCATAAGCACACATCGACAGTGTTTGTGTAATTACTCTCACTGCCAAAGGGGGGAGACAAAAGTTCCGCACTCCAGCTTTAAAATTCGGCGAAAAGCTAGTAAGAATTGCAGACTTTTAAACAGCCTGTAGATTGGTTGGTTTCTGTATGATTTCAATCAACAGTTAAGTATTATATAATGACAAGGGTTGACATTTGCTGTACTGAACCATATAATAAGTACCCGGTTAAAAATAACCGGATAATAAAAAAAACAATATGCCTAATGGGAGAGCTTGTTGAGCAGGTTTGCTCTGAGTCAGTGACGCTGTGCTGGCACTGTAACATCCATGGCTAATACTCTCTCCAAACAGCTGAGCCCCTTCAGGCTACACACACACACACACAGCTCATCAAATTACTGAGCAATGAGGTGTGAAAAACAGCCACGTTTGACAATGCAAAAGAAACTTTCACATCGTCTGTGTCTTTCACAAGCTGAGCCACCCAGCTTTTCTCACTGGCAGAACAAAAGCAGCCCGACGCCTTTGTCTCCTTCAATCTGCTGGAGCTGCTGGGCGAGAGACTGACAGACAGTCTGGCAGCGCTTCTCCTCAAGTGGAGAAGAAGTTCATTACAACTCTTACGCAGCTGTCCATCAGACGGGGGACGGCTCAGGGATCAGCTACTTTGCTTTCAACAGGATAATTTCTACATCTGGAGCACATCTGTCAATCAGTCAACACACAGAGCCCCTTTTGTTTATCGTACTCATCAGCACTGGGAGCAAGAGATGACTCTTATCTGACAAATAAGAGTGAGACAGATTATCAGCTTGCCCTGCTTTCAGACTTTTATTGCAGAAGTCGAACAGTGCTCCACATCAATAAAGGTGGGGGAAAAGACGAGCTGGGAATATACTGTGTAACTCTGGAGGTGTGTTTCTATCCAATATGCATTTTCAATTTGTGTATTGAAACATACATGGGTAGAAATGCTATAAATTGAAGAAAAAAAGAAAGCAAAATGTTTTTACATTAAGGCTATGTCACAGTATGTTTCTGCTTCTTCTACCGTAGACAAAGCATTCATCTCCTGTTGTCAGTCAGCGTTTCAGGCTTCTGAACACAGATTCACATATTTTTAGGATTTCTGTGACTTTTCTGAGGATATCTCCAATGTCCTTATCAATGAGACAGTCACAACCACTGGGAGGTACAGCGTTATGTTTTTCACCACTGCAAAAAGTCTATTGTAGGAGGTTGGGTGGATTGGTGGACACCAACACTAGAGATTGCTGGTTTGCGCCTTGTCTCCTACCTACAGTACAGCCGACAGTGGCTCCTTTTTACCATGAAGGCAAGCTTTCCCTAACCTTAACCAAGAAGTTTTAGTTGCCTAAATTGAATCAGCCATTAAACTCAACACTCGCATGACTCATTTTGGAAGCGACTGCTCATGGCTATTGTTGTCAGGCCGTGAGGACTATATTTTCAACTTTGATGCAAGCATAAAAAACGTTGCTCTAGTCCACACATCTCTGAGATAAATACCGTAGTGTGCTAAAACATTATCCTGGCAAGGACACAGTTTTGCTGGCGAGGGTGGCATAATAGTAAAAGCAGTGGGTATATTGCAGAAACGGTCAAACAAAGAAAAATGTAATTTCTTCGCCAGTATTGTGCATATTTGAAAAGTATTTGTATCTTTAAAGATAGATTCCCTGACTTTTTTACAATGAGCACAATGTTCCCCCAGCTCACTGCCAATATTTTAAAGCTCAACAGTGACGTTTGTTGAGTATCAGCAGTGAGCAATGTTTCAACAGTGAGACATTTTGAGATTTTAGCGTATTATAACACAATCATATATAAATAGAGGTGAAATACAATATTTGCATAACATCCATATTGATGAGATAATGACAGATATAAATTTGACAAGTGTGTTTCTACATTAACACCTCATGTTTTCCAATGTATGCGTTGTTACTCTTGACACTTTGGGGATTTTGTTTGCCACTTTTTTTGTTTTTTGAGTATTACTCATTGTAGCAACAACCACACTTTTTGCATGACGATCAAGTTTCTGATACAATGTCGTGTCAGAAACTTCCCCACAAAATGAAGATAGGAATACAGCAAATCCTCTTGATTGTAATTTGTCATACATTTTATTATATTAATTTCCTTGTTTATTAATGGACATATTTGAGAACAAATCTGCTGGTGGAAAAATCATCCGCAAAACATGCTCAGGTCAACGTCCAGTGTTACGATATGCAGCTGGTGTTTAATTTGAGATTTAGACAGTCATTTTGTTGAAACATTCCCAATAGACTTCTACAATGTTCCTCTTCTTACCTGCCCAGTCCAACCCCAACTTGTGTTAAAGGGGATATATCATGAAAAACATTTTTTTTTTCAGTGCTTGTGCATACATATGGCTATCTGGAGTGCATACCGACCCACAAATCAACCCAGTCAGTTTTTTTTATTGGCTACCTTGATCAGAAAACATGTGATTTAACAAGCCATTACTATTCTAGTGAGCCTGCATGTGACAAATCTGAATGGCATGTTGAATCACATTTTCGGATTTAGACAACCCACAAAATTGACTGTGTTGTCTTATTTCACAGTTTGTGGGTTGGTCGGCACGCTAGATTCCCAGATGTATGAGCACCTTAAGAGGTAATAGGCAGCAGAGTTCTATTGGTTTTAACAAAGGATGTCAATGATGAGAGAATTTATAACAGGGTTTCAGGATCAAACTCCCACACAGTGAAAGAACATTCACCTGATACAGTTACCTTACTGCTCAGCTTCAAGATGCTTTGAGTTGCTAAACAGCACCAGGACAAAGGCACAGTATGTACTTCAAAGAGCTGCTTGTCCTCCACGGAAGACCTTGTCTGTGTTGGTGTCAGTAGCAGCGCAGGAACAAGTTCCCCTGTGTCTTTTCTCTCTGCAAATCAAGCAGAAACACAGGCTTTCCGTCATTGTTATTCCGGTCAAAGCAGCTGACAAACAACCATCTCTAGAAAAGCCCCCGCCACATAATGAGATGTGCAATATAATAAGCAGAGTTGGCGTGAGACAATTTAAATATCCGCCGTCTATATAGCTTTTTCTCCCCTCTCTGTTTCTCATCATGTTTTTGTTTCCCTGCACCTCCCTGTCTCTCCGTCTCTGTGTGCCAAACACTGTTTCCATGACATGGCCATTCCTCACATCTTTAGGGATTGAGGGATGCTCTCTCCTCACCAGAAGAAAAGATTATCAGAATGCACAGAGGGCAGTTTTTTTTTGTGTTTGTCTTCTGCTAAGATATAATGTTGCTGTAATGCACTGCCAAGATTAGACTGAGCAGATCTGATTCAGGCAGGCAGTGATCTCTAAGAGACGGGGGTTCTTCACTTATTGAATAGTTTCTTAAAAATGCAGCAAAACAAAAGCATATCTCTATTCACACACATGTACAGGTGCACACTCTGTTTAAAGAGCAAGCACTTCCACTTCCCTTCCACTCTTGCTGCAGGGTTTAAAGTCTGCTCACTTGGCTTCTGGAAACCAGTGAATACTGGGAACTTCTATTTTGAAAAAATTCTCTCTTTCCCTCTCTATGTATATGTGCAGGCTCTACAGCTGTTAAAGCTGATTGACAGCTGATATACTTGTGATCAGCTCCTGGACGTTGCTTCATGTGACGCTTCAGAGTAAAGGAGATCTCATTTCTCTAAAAACACATTTCCCTCCTCACATGGTTTCCTTACGTCTCTCCACGTATCCCCGGTGGGAGGGACTAAGACTAGGGTGAACATATTTCCAAACCGTACCGCACGCTCATGCACACGCATAATATGTACGCATTTCATTCACATACGTTTTCATCTGGTTGGCTAACTTTGCACATCTGTGGCACATCTATGGCACATCTGAGCACAGGGTGGGATCAGAAAGAAGGCTTTAGAGCATTAGAGGCTGTGACAATCAGGACTTATGACATTCACTACTTTCACCCCCTTTAATCACAGGACTATCCCCTTATGACGCACTGACAGTTTGGGAGTCCCATAGAGAGTTTTCCTCAGAGGAAATGTATTGTTGTCTGGGACTACGGGAATTATTTTTCAACTTAAGTTTGGAACCCGAACAATCTCTATGACACTATCACACCACAGCCACACATCTACCTGTAGGCTGTTATAATTAAAAATGTGGAGGAATTATAAGTGGAGCGAAATGCCTGTTGATGCGCAGAAGGAACTGTATAGAATAATTAATCAAAACAATAACTTGATGTGCACGTAAGCACGGAGGGTTCTGTGGTTCAACAATCTGATGCTGGTTGAATTGTGGATTGACAGCCTGCAATATACAGTACTCTAGTTGGAGACGGCAGCGGGGTGCACTGTGCCTGCTCTCTGTATATATATATATTTATCTTGTGCACACACATTAATTCTTTGAGTGGGACGGAACATGATAAATGTTTATGTAAGTATAATACTGTTATTATTTTAATTATAGTGAAAACCGGAACAATTTGTTAGTGACTGTGACTGGAACATTTGAGTGTTTTACAAATGTATAAACTGTATTTGTCAGAACTCAGGACACTCAACTTGAAACCAGGACAATCCCGGACAAACTGGGTCACCGTAACTAAGACACAAGGAAAAGACGCAAGTGAGGGAAAAGTGGATGCAATTAAGAGACTTGGGATGAACCCAAGGATTACATCCAGTTATGGCCACCCACAGCTTGCACTGTTTTAGGTGAATATCATCTAAATGCACATTTCTCACAGGCGCCAAATGAATATAAATGACATTTATGATGAAATGAAATGGCCATTATGAAAGGCAAACTCTATGTATAAAGAAAGGGCTGGCAGCAGCAGCGCAGCAGTAGCAACAGTGTGGATGGCACATATATGAGAGACGTAGGAGTTCAGTGAGTTTGCCATCATGCACTGCTCATGCACCCTGTGGCACAGACGTTATTGTTAAAATATTGTGCTATTGATAAGCTTCCAATGAGGTCAGGTTGGAAAATGGTATTAGTTGGATGGGTTTGCAGGATTCTGATGGCATGTCACGAAATTATCATTTTGGGAGAAAATGAATTTGGTCCTTCTTAATTGATCTTTTACATGTCTTCCAATCAAGCATGTTTTTTTTTTTTTTTTTTTTTACTCTATTATGAGTAAAAAAGATGGAGATTGTCTTTAGTGGATATCAGTCCTGTGACCTTCCAAGCACAGGATGGATCCTCCAACCGATATCTCACCCCCAACCTCTAATGATTGCAGGGCTCATCATGACTGTTGGCTCCCAGCTGCAAGGCTATTATCTTTCATAGAAACTGATGTCCCTTCAAATAACATCTAGCAGCACACACATGCCTGCGTGTGTGTGTGTGTGCATGTGTGTGTGTGTGAGTTGGGGCAAATGAGAGTATGTGTAAGGGAGGTTGCGGGGGTGACAGAATCACGTTACCACCCTGCTATCGACCGCCACGGGGCTTGTCTTCCTGCGGTAGACGCAACATTAATAAAGCTTTCGCACAACATCTTCTCTGAGATTGGGATCTAGAAGGAAACAGCAAAAGAGGGAGCCGGAGAGAGACGGAGGGAAGGTAAGCTTTACTGGTTTGTTGTATGCAGGTATCCCATTATCTCTGCATCATCATCCCCCCCTAAAAAAGCCATTTTTCATAAACAGAAGCTTTCCAGAAGATTCCACCATCTCCTCTTTGACAGAATTCAACTGATATAAATTATATATGAGTGTGGGCTCATGCACCTCTGATATAATGAATGTCAAATAGCTTGTTTGATAGCATATTTATTGAAGAATTGATCAGCACTTGAGTATGGGAGACCTTAACCCTCCTGTTGTGTTAGTCTCATGTTCAAAGTGATCTCCCCATTATAGCTGATTATAAATCCATAATAATACATAGATTATCACCTAATGTTGCCTTAAAGTAAAGATTTTTGTAAAAAGAAAAAGCAGTGAAAGTTTGAGGGAAAGGAATTACATAATTCACTCAAACCCAGTGATGTGTGCTGTTCGTGTACACATTCAGTTCCAATCCAATCCATATTTTATATTCTCAGTTTCCCATTCAATTCAATTCTTCTCTTGAATTGTTTCTAAAATGGCATGTCATGTCAATATTTATTTGTTGTTAGATTTTTTGGTTGGTACTGATAGCACCTACTGATATTTTCTTTTTTAATTAAAGCTGCCAACAAATTAAATGGATTCATTCATTTACATGAAAATGGGGCAATTTAGTTATAGTTATTAATAAAATAAATAGAACAAATATACATATCTTTTTAAAAATGTCCAAAATACAAGACAGACTAACACAATTTAAGATAAGATAATTCTGCTAAAATATTTTCATTTAACTATATCAGCAGCATGCAAAATGTAATTTCTGTTTAAAGAAAATATGATTAAATATAAATCAATATTCTGTTACTGTAATGCATATTTCTCTCCTCAAATGTTCCCAGAATCATCTTGTAGTGTACTGTTTAGCTGTACAATTAGAAGGTTTGTGACCCCTGCAGCCATGTTGAGATCCATTGAGGAAATACCAAGCACCGCCCACCAGCCGGAGCAGAGCCAATAGGAACGCTCTCTCTGAAATGACCTGTGATTGGCCAAAGTCTCCCGTCCTGGGCACACATTTTTTAAAGCCTGAAAACAGAGCCATGAGGAGGAGCAGAAGTCTAGTTTTCTCTCAGAACACTTGAATTACAATATGCCGAAAGGTTATTATGGCATTTTTGCCAAATGATGCCAAAAATGTACTGCCTACTGCCACTTTAAGGCAAAAGTAAGGCTTTTTTCATGGATTGTTTTTACTTTTTTTTTTTCTCTAGGCATAAAACTGGCAAAATTTAAACATACTGAATAGAAAATGTTTGGCCACTGACACCAAAAAGATCTATCATTGTCTACTTCCCAATTTAATTTACTTTAGTGTAAGTCATCAAAGGATGTTGGGCTGAATCTAATATATAACTTAAGCTGTTTCATGAGCAGTTGTATAATCTAAGAAATACCACTATCGGCTTTCCAGAACCTGTATCAGTCCAAGTCTGTGCTTCGCTCCAGTTTCCAGAGTAAACAGAAGCCTTGTTCCCTCCCTAAACATTTATTACACGCCGTCTGCTCGTGACAAACCTCAACATGCAAGGCTGCAGAGGCTAATGGGATTGCACCATATGGGCCTGCATATTGCAAGCATTCATCTTGCGTGGAGGTGTATTTATTTCTTCTTTTTGTTTTGTTTTGATGAAATGCATTGACGTTTCCACTGGGCAAACATCTCCCCTAAGCTCCCTAACCCTTCCTATCCACCAGACAAACAGGGAAAGAGAAGAGAAAAGAAATGAAATAGATTTCTGTTTGTTTGTTTTGGTTTTTTTTCCAACCCCAGAGGCCGGCCTGAGTTTGAAGGGAGGCCGTCTCAGACCTTCCCGGAGAAAAGCTAATGTCGAAGATAGCGTTATCGGCCCCCGAGGGCTGCAGACAGACAGCTGACAACTGAATCCAAGGCTTAAGTAAAACACTGAGGTCTAATAGTAGCTGTTTTACTGGCTGTAAACATCGATCATCCCACTTGTCCGACACTTTCAGTGCTGGAAGACCACCACGCTACGGGCTATAGTGGTTTGATGTGAGAAAAATAGAGGTTCATAGGTAAGAAGATTGCATTGATTCCCCTCGGAGGCCAGAGGGAGGGAGGGATATAGATAGAGACAGACGGAGAGAGAAATAGGCAACCCTGTTCTTTGTATATCATTTTTCACCTCTCAACATGAGGTGGGAGTTTGGGTGGAATTGGAGAAAAGGGGTGTGAAGACGCTCCTGATTTCTTCCATGCTCCCTTGTTCCTTTCAGTGCAGCACATGGGGTTGTCTTCATGGCACAATTACATTTTTATAAAAAAGGGACCCAATCTGAAAGGTACTCGAGTAAAGTCACAACTGGTCCAAACCTCAACCCAAATCAGACCTGTAGGAGCCAAATATTGAAAAAGTGAGGATAAATTAAATTCTTATTATGAGATGTATATTGTTAGACTTTGGTTGGTATTTGTGCCCCATGTGGCCAACCATGGCATTGAATTGTTCACTAGAATGGCTCTATAATGGGAGCGCAGACTTCCGCCAAGATGCCCGAGTACGATTGCACTCCCTCTCCGTTCTGCTTCATAAGGAAAGAGGCTGGGTGACGCGTCATCAGTTACACTGCGCATGTCTTAAAGGCTGTGGTGTTAAAGCACAGACCAAAAAATTCCCAAAGCCAGATCATGATCTCGATCGCCACCAAAATCTAATTAATTGTGTTCATTGTGCCACACCCCACCCCTCCAAAAAAATTAATTTGAATCCATCGCAGACTTTTGGAGTAATCCTCCAAATGGACAAACCAACAAACAAACCAACACTGGTTAAAACATAACCTCCTTCCTAGGCCTTCGGCCTTGGCGGAGGCAATAAATTGGCACCAGTTAATGGCATCATGGTAATTAGTGCCGGCTATGCACAGCGCAGGCAGCCTCAGGACGCCAAGAGCAGAAATAGTTTTTCAACAGGCTTTAATTAGGTTACTTGTTAATTTCACAAAGACAAAGTTTAAGTTTATCTTTTTCTTGACTTTGGGTTACTGCGACATATCCTATTTTGGTTGTTTTATCACACATGGGCTGCACGTTGCCATCCATGCATTCATCGACACAACTACTGCTGGACATCTAACCGTGAGTAATATGCTGAATGAGCGTAACTTCATTTAATACAAGCCTTGTTGTGTACGTTTCTTAGTGATGGAAATATGGCTCAACAGAATTAAAGAAGGAAACCATAATAAGACCCGTTTCAAAATACAGTCAACTCAAACAGGCCCAAATAGAACACCAACAGTGGCAGCGATGTCGATGATCCCAGTGTTCGCAGTGGGCTGGTTCTACATTTTAGTCTTTGGTGTCCCATGACTTTTTCTTGCGCAACAGCCTTTCTCACAATCTGTCGGTTCTCTTTTCTGCCCTCTCCACATCAGCTTCTCTGGGCGCCAGCGTCTCTGTGCCATATCTCATATGCTGTATGAACATAAAAAATAATGTGGGGAGCATCTGGACGAGCTGACGCACGACGAAGGGGAGGGGGGAAGAATGAGGATGCTGTGATTTATCGATAAACATGTTCACCTCCTTTTTGTAAAACTTCCTCAGAAGTTTTTTTGTTTTTTTCATTTGTGAACAAATATAATTAATGAAAACTTTATTTATGTTTTCTGAATCTGTTATATTGAATTACAGAATATTATTTTACAGCGCAAACAATTCCAGAATTAAAAGTTCTGACGAAGGCTGTGATATGTGTAATATAATACAATATTTATTGAACTATCAAGTTTTCTCTTTGAGCTTTTTGGGGCGTTATCCCGTAGAAATGGAGCAAATGTGATTAAAAAAAGTTATTTTGATAAAACGGTCACTATATCCTGACAGTTGTGCATGAGACAGTTGGTGTTGGCTACCTCTGCTTCTATGACATTTATGTCTTTTGAGATGGTTTGGATATTAGATTATATAATCTAAGTGCTTTTGTGAGTGATTTGACTCCATGTTGTACCCAAACCAATATCAGCTTGTGGCCGTTCAAGCCCTGAATGATGTGCAAGGGGGATGGGGCAGGAGGCGCTATATGCTATAATGATTGTATTTGTGTGATTTGTGTGAACCCTTTGGAAATGTGCAATCTTTGTACATTTGTTTTTGACCTGGCAACACTTCCAGGAATGCTGCGGCCATTGTTCATTTTTGCACCGGCGTCTGTTTATTCAGTTGATATGGAGTAGTCTGATCAGAACATTAGTTTTCTCATTCCATCTCTGACCTACAGGTGCTGTTTTTGGTCACATCACCAGGATTCGATGCTCAGGTTTCTCTCTCTACCTCCGTCCAGTCCCATCCCCTCTAGGATTCATTGCAACACAAAGTGGAAAGTGGGTCAGTGTCTTAATGTCCCCTTGCTGTTGATGAGTGCAACAGGCTTGGCGTCCCTCCCTTCTGCCCGTGTGCCGTGGCAGGCTGGTAATGATGGTAATAGAGGTGCCTGTAATGAATGGGCGCCTTCTCCATCTGCAGCACCTGCCTCCCTCCTCACACACAGATAATTCAGAGCAGGGAGGCTCCCATTGTTCACACGCAACGATTGATGAGAGTGTCAGCTTGCCTGTCGAGACAATGGGAGGTAAATAAACACCCACACCTTTTATCAAAAGTGCACACACACACACTCATGTGAGAATTTGCTCCATATACCCATTTGTAAATCACACACACACACCCATCATACAAACAATATTTCTTTCACAAAAGGATGTGTTTTCTGTCTACTGCAGGTCAGTACAATTGAATTGCCAGTACTGTGCATCACAACTATTATTACCAGATACGTACAGAATGAACATGGTGTATCATCCGCTATGAAAGGCCTCTCGTTTTGTATTATATCCCAGTAGGCATACATTTGTTCGTTTGGCACTTTTGTCCTAAGCAACGTACAAATGAGGTACAATCCAAGTCCCAGTAGATCAAGGAGAAGCCTTTGAGAATAGGCTTGCAACACATCCCATGTGCCACAAAGTTGCAGGTGCATGAAGTAACAAATTAGTGCATGGCAAATTACTTTTTTTTTGAGAGAGAGAGAGAGAGAAGGATGGACAGACAGGGAGAGACAGAAAGAGCATATTAGGTGAGTAAGTACTCTCGGAAGAGGTAGGTCTTAAAGCAATTTATGAAGACAGAGAGGGATTCTGCTGACCGAATCAAGCTCAGTAACTCGTTCCACTCCCCCCCTATCCCCCCAAGGGAACACACATTACAAGGGTTTGGATTGAGATTTTGTGCCTCACAAACACGAGTGTGAGTGACAGATGCAACATGCTCAGTGAATGTTTTGGTCATCAATCAGGATGCCAAGTTTTCTTGCAGACTTTGTTGGAGAGAGCGAAGGCGGAGCTGAGCTGGATACTAATGTGCTGAACAGAAGGACTGGCTGGGATAACTAAGACTTCACAGAAGAGATTGAGTTGAAGGTGGCTGTTCCATCGTCCAGTTTGAGATATCATTTAGGCAGGCTGAGATACCGTACTAATCCTGGCACAAGTGACTCTCTCCGACTCTCCTTGCAATGCCACTTTGAATTATCGCCCAGCGAGGTAGGACTCAACCAGAGTAGATACCTATAGTTCAGACAGGGGGGGCATGAAGATTTGGTGGTTCACCGTGTCAATGGCTACATACAGGTCCAACAACACTGACCTCAGGGTTTCTATTACTGAGCAGTGCCGTTTCAGTGGAATGGCCACTCTTGAAACCAGACTGGTTTGAATCAAGTAGATTATTTTGGCCTCTCAACCTTGGGATCGTGAATAGGAAAGGTGGTAGTTTACAACTGGGCTTAGGTTTGGCTTTTTCTGCAGTAACCTAAGCTTGTTTGAACAGACATACAGACAGAGCCTTGAGACAGAGACCAGAGATTTGTGACTCAGATATATGGCCATACACTGTCAAACGCATTGCTTTGTTATCACTGGCCCTTTTCACACCTGGTATTAGCATGAGTCTCTACGTGCGTCTTCAGTGACCACTTGTGATCTGATCTCACTTCCCCGTCCCATGTGCAAATAAACACGCAGTAAACACACGGCTAATACAGCAGCCGTTGTGACGTAATATTACAGGAATGTCAGTAGTAATATCCTACACATTCGTTAATTCTGGTACATTGTATTAACATCAAAATAAAAGCTTATTGTA
>CAKALG010031225.1:0-11252 GCA_916700815.1 Helicolenus hilgendorfi | reverse complement strand
GGCTGTGTGATTCATGCGTTTGGTGGTCAGACCAGCTGCGTTTCTGCTACTGGGCTGCTGCCAGCCCTTTCTTTCTACATAGAGTTTGCCTTTCATAATGGTCATTTCATTTCATTATAAATGTCATTTTTATTTATTTTAGCAGGAGAAAGGTTAAGAAACATGTGGTTATTTGTAAATAATAATAATAATCCACAATTAAAACCCAGTACTATATTCATTCATGGAGCTCTGCAAGTCACTGCATGTTCTACAATGCTGTCCTGCACATATTTCAGAATAAGTGTTAACAAATGAAGGAATTTTTTGTCCACAGAAAAAAAAAACCGCTGGAGGGCTTTTATTCTGAAATGAAAGCAGGAAGTGTTGATTTAAAAATAAATCTTTACTTTTTTTCATGTCCGTAACATATTCTACAGATACAGACATTGAAACTGTAGTACTTTGCTGGTATGATGTCAATATACAGTCAATAGATCATTTTCTGTTGCTGCTGTGAACCTCGAGTCAAAAATAGGCGAGACCTCGAATCTCTAAAAGAGATGCAGCCAACACGCAGCCGAGCCACACGTAAGACGCGCATCTCATGCGGGCTCTGTGGCTGCTCAAACCTGTTAACACGGACGCCGAAATAAAAAACAACAGGTAACGCAGCGAGGTAACACGCTGCTCCCGCGGTTGGTCTTTAGAGCCTGGCCTGGCGTCCTCTTCTCTCCTTGTGTCAGCCACTGTGCAGCTCAGTGTTGGTTTCAGTTCATTTAGGTTAGCAAACAGATACAGACATAAATCAAAATACTTTCGGGATGAGGGTTACAGCATTCATTGCCCATCACAGTCTCAACGAAAGTTGCTCTTTGCATTCGTATGTAGCACACCAACATTTTAGGTAAGACCCGCCTTCTTGAAGGTTGGCATTCAATCAAAAATGAGTAATGATAACCTGAAACTTAACTATGATTGAAAAAAATGGCACAAGTGACGCAGACTGGAAACAGTTAGGGAATGAAAACAGTATTAGTGTTAAAAGGTCCGCAGAATGGTGTGGTGAACATTATACAGATATTATAGTACAGATATTCATTGAGACATTTGAAAACTGACTTTAACTTGAGTTTTATAGTATACTGTAGTTTGCTAAGACAAAATGAAAGGGAGTAATAGCAACAACATTATATGTAGACACAGATGAGAATGAACTTCGTATATCTTTAGTATAAAAGACAATTCTTATCTTTTTTTTTTCGTGTTTTTGCATTCCCTTTGTACAGAATTTCACCAAAGCAGGGGAGCAGGAAGCAGTACGCTGTGACACCAAAGCTAAGTTGATGGAGAGAGGCTGCAAGATGGAAGAAATCATCTCCCCAATAAACGAAGTAGACATTAGAAAGAAAGATCCTCTGTCCGAGTCATTCAACCAACTGGAGCAACAGCCCGTCCAGCTGAGTCCACAGAGGATTAGTCTGAAACTGCGACCTGGTTAGTGGAATCAGTTATTTCCAGATCAGAGTAAAACTAAAGCAGTTTATCTGGATGCGTACAGGATTGGGCTGGGCAGTGAGAAATTCTAATAACCTTACTATGTTTTCATGTGTTTCAATATCATCTACCATCACATTGTATAAACTTAATGTCACTGAACTTCAAATATTCACACATGAGCATGGTAGCATTTTATTTTCGTATCTTTCTTTCATCGCTTTGTTTCTCCTCTGTGTTGACAGGGCTTCCTTCCACATTCCGTGTTTCTTTTAAAAGAGTTCAGGGTTATCCAGTTGATCTCTACTACCTGATGGACCTGTCTTACTCCATGAAAGATGACTTGGAATTTGTCAAAGAGCTGGGACAAAGTCTTTTTGCAGCACTGAATAAAATCACTGACCATGCTCAAATAGGTAATAATCAATCTTAATAAGGCAACTTGAATTTGTCCAAAATACTAATATTTATTATTTGATAACACTTTAGAATACAGCCACGACTTAAAGTGTAATTATCTTGTACATATCACGTATCAATAAATACATATTGGGACACATACTGTAGGTCGGTACAAGGAAAGAAGACAAGGGGTTTGTTTTTGGGAGGGACTTACCATTATACTAAAAATGGGGCTGTGGAACGACGGAGAATAATGTTGAATGCATGATTCCAACCAGAGGGTCAGCAGCCCTTTACTTTGGTCCACAGTGTCTTGAATTTAGGGCATATACTAAGATAATGCTCCCTGGAGCGGCTCCAGCAAAAATAGACCAAATGCAAACACACACTGTGGCTAGAATGGCAGCATATCGTCTCCAGTAGCCACAAAGATCTTATGTATACCCTCACTGTACTCCCTCCCTTTTATTGAAGTTTGTTATTTATGAATGCATCTCAATGGTCTCAAATGTTTGATAAACCTTTCCAATACGGAAAAAAAAAACAAGAATAAGGAATCAATAGCTGTTTCTATAACTACAGGGTTTGGTGCCTTCGTTGATAAGACCGTCCTTCCTTACACGAACACCAACAAGGAGAAACTGTTGAAGCCTTGTGATGAGAGTGACCAGCAGTGCCAGGCTGCCTTTGGCTACAGACACGTGCTTAGTATGACACCAAGGAAAGATGAGTTCCAGAAAAGAGTGACTGAGCAGTTCATTTCTGGGAACTTGGACTCTCCAGAAGGGAGTCTTGATGCCATGATGCAGGCTGCCGTATGTGGGGTAAGGACTCAACCAAAGAGATAACTATGTACTGTGAGTAACACAATAGAAAAGTAAGCATGGGTTTACTATTAGAAAAGACTTAAACTAGAAAACCTTCTGTTTCCTAACCCTAACCCATTCAAGTAGCAGTACCATGTATAACACTCATTCTAACGTCAATCGTAATGTTATTTTTATAACATGACCACTGTATCCTGACAGTAGTGCATGAGACAAGTAATCATGTTCCTCTGCATCCTCCGGTGCTCCTGATGGCTTTTGCAAGTTTTCACCGCGCCTCAACCAAAACCAATCAGAGCCGAGCTGGACCTGTCTCTAAGAAGCTGTCAATCACCACTCACAAACTCCAATCAAACGGTCAAACTAGGCAGCGCTGATCGAACATAAATACAAATTCTGGTACTGTAGTGCCTATTTTGCTCCTCAAATGTCTTCAGAAACATATTTTAGTGTTCTGTTTAGCTGTGGAATGAGAAATTCGCTATGTTGAAAACAAGGTCACGGGGGTGCTGGAGCTGATCCCAGCTTGACATTGGGCGACGGCGGGGTACACCCTGGACAGGTCTCCAGACTATCACAGAGCTGACACATAGAGATAGACAACCATTTACGCTCACATTCACACCTACGAGACATTTAGAGTCAACAATGGTACTCGAGACACAGGGAGAACATGCAAACTCCACACAGAAGGGCCCCAAGCTGGGTTTGAACCTGCGACCCTCTTGCTGTGAGGCGACAGTGCAAACTAAAACCAAAACCAAGCAGGTAAACTTTCTCATTTTACAGCTGAATAGTACATTACAAGATGTTTCTGGAAACATTTGAGGAGAGAAATAGGCATTACATGAACAATATTTAGTCATATTTGATCAACGTTGCTGTAGAGACTGTGATTTTTCAGCGCTGTGAAATCTTACAAATACCATTAGGAGAACAGGAGGACACAGAGGAACATGACTTTTTTCACAGATTATTGGTCTCATGCACTACTGTCAGCAAATAGTGACAGTTTTATAAAAAATAACTCTTTTTTTATCATATTTGCTCAAAGTTACCAGTTTCAGCTATAAGACACTATTGATGATAGAGGTCCATTTACAGACATTCTCATAATCATTTCATTATTTGTGAGCACTTTATCACACCAGAGAAAATAAATAAATTCATCAAGTTCAGTAAAGTGCTGCATGACCTGCTGTTAATACACTTGTCCTTAATGGGTCATTGAAGCACAAATGATGCAGTCAGAGCTGATCTGAGGTTTGCTGTCCAGCTGCCGTCTATGAGAGCTGTCAATCACTCGCAAACTCCGACCAAATGGTCAAACTAGGCAGCGCTGATCAAATATGAATCAATATTCTGTTACGTTAATGCCTATTTGTTTAGCTGTAAAATTAGAAAGTTTGTGAAGCCACCGCCATTGTGAAATCTGTTGAAGGATGCAAAGATCCGGTCACATGACCGGAGCACAGCCAATAGGATCGCTCTCTCAATGAAATGACCTGTGATTGGTCAAAGTCTCCCGTCACGGGCTAGATTTTTTAAAGCCTGAAAACAGAGCCATGAGGAGGTGCAGAAGTCTAGTTTTCTCTCAGAACACTTGAATTACAATATGCTGAAAGTTTATTATGGAATCTTTGCCCAATGATGCCAAAAATATACTGCCTACTGCCACTTTCTTCTGAAAGCCTAGACTTAAGAGGTGGGATGCAAAAGGCAAAGCAAGGTACTGGGGTATAAAGGTATTTTGTAGGAGGCAGAGAAGGGCAATCACATTTTTTTTTTAACCCAATAAGTGTTAAAAGTTCCTAAAACATATTGTTGTTTAGGACAAAATAGGTTGGAGGAACAGCAGCACTCGACTGATTGTGCTGACCACTGATGATGGATTCCACATGGCCGGGGATGGAAAACTAGCCGGCATACTGGAACCCAATGATGAACGATGCCACATGGAACACAACCTTTATACCAAGAGCACTGTTATGGTATGTACGGGATCACGTAAAGGACTCAACAATCAAAAGGGTTGCAGTGCCATGTTATCATAACTGATGGGCAAAACTATAAAAAATAACTCCCAGGTTGTAATAAATTACAAATATCCATTTTCATTTCTATCGCCACACTGATTCCAAAAAGGTGAAACATGGACATTAGGTTTACAAAATGTCACTGATTTCTACGACTGTTGTGTGCAGGACTACCCATCTGTTGGACAACTGGCTATACAGCTGAAAAAAAACAATATCCAGCCGATATTTGCGGTGACAAAAAATGTGAAGAGTGTGTACAAAGTAAATTTACCTTTTATTTCTGTACCTAATTTCATTTATTTATACAGTACACATTATATTGTTACTATGATGGATTTTTCATTTGACCTTGTTTTTTCAGGAACTCTCTGATATGATTCCAAAATCAGAGGTAGGAGTTCTGTCAAAGGATTCTACAAATGTTGTTGAATTGATTGAGAGGGCCTACAGCGTAAGTTGTCACTTTGCTATCTTTCTCCTTTTGTATGCATGCGTAACAGTCCTTTGTGACCAATGCATTATTTTCCACATGATTTTGTGCTATTTTTAGTCTATATCTCACAACCCTCTAAAATGTGTACCATGACAGAGGTTGTCCTCCAAAGTAACTCTGACCCACGACAATCTGCCTGATGACGTGAGAGTTGTCTACACCCCTAAATGCAATAATCCAGGACCAGAAAGAGAGACTGAAGGGATTTGTGACGATGTACCAGTGGCAACAGAGGTCAGTTCTTTTTGTGTTTTTTTTTTTTACTTTTCATGGTGGTGTTCATGGGTCAAATACACATAGTTCTTGCTTTTAACATTGTATTGGAAGCTCCACATGTCCACATTGTGATTCTCATTAAAAAGTCAGCCATCAATCCAGATTCTGGTGGCCCCCCAGACTAAGTAGGTAGCCCAGATATCCTTCGCCCTGGCCCCCCTCCTCCAGTTCTTCCTGGGAGATCCCAAGGCCTCTCCAGATCAGATGGGATACATAATCCCTTCACCATATTCAGGGTCTTTCCCCCCAGAGTCTCCTCCCAGTTGGGCATGCCCAGAGTAGTGGTTCTCCACCAAGCTCCCTCCAGATGTCTGAGCTCTATCCCCTATCTCTAAGTTTGAGCCCAGCAGCGTTGCGAAGGAAACTCATCTCAGACACTTGAATTTGCAAACTCAAATTTTTTTAGTCGTTGCCCAAAATTCATGATCATGAGTGAGGGTTGGAACGTAGATCGACCAGTAATTCAAGACCTTAGGCTGAGTGCTATGACCTCGGACTTGGAGGTACTGATGCCAGTGCGTGTTGGAGGTCACAGCCTGATGAAGCTAGCAGAGATGCACGCTCTTAACCTTGGCAGGAAAAGTGACAAGGCGCAAATTTGGCAGAGCCCAACACAAACTGAGAATGAACTTGACTTCCTGCCAAGAAAGTAGACACAGCTCTCACTTCAGATGTACCATAACCAAATGAGCCATAGTAATGGCACTGGCACTTCGTCACCCCCACATTCCCCTCGTCAGTATCCTTGCAATTGCAAAGAGCATGTCCACTGTTCCACAATGAGGAAGGAATCTGCATTGCCTCTCCTGAATCTGAGGTTCGACAATTGGTAGAGGTCTCTGAGGAAGTCAAACAATTCAGAGGCAAGTGGTCAGGCATTGAGATGCTGAAGTCTCTAGACATTGTTGGGCCTGTGCAGGCCAGGGTGGCCAGGCGCAGGTTTTTTTTAAAGGGACCAGAGGCTCCCAGCCAAAGATAATGCCACAATGGTGGAAAAGAGGATCCAGCTGATTGTAGAACCTCAGATTCAGGAAGAGCTGAGAAGGAGTGCTGAATACGCTGAATATTAATACCCATGTTTAAAATGTTGTAACAAATGTATTACACTTCTGACTTTACAATCCTTAATGCCCTCTCCAGATTGCTTTTGATATCACAGTGACAGCCCTCTCATGTATGGAGGAGAAGTCTTTCACTATCAGACCACTGGGCATTAAAGACACATTGACGGTGACCATATCTACAAATTGTGATTGTCAATGTGACGACCCACCGGGCACAAGCTCACACTGCAAGGACAAGGGAAGAGTCAGCTGTGGTATTTGCAGGTAAGCTTTATACCTCCTACACAATGATTTCATTAAAAAAAGTATTTGGTCTTCGCCAAAAAATTGCGAGCATCAGTCATTTGTTCAAACATGTAAAATGACTTATTTTCCTGACAAGCAAACTCTCTTGCGAATAATGACCGACTGTCCTCTGTCAGGAGCAAAAAAATGCATAGCATAGCTTGATGTCGTAGCTTTGTGCAAACTATCCTCTGATGCATGGGCGCGACAGTCCAGAGACAACCAATCACACTCTCAGGGAATATGGCGCAACAGCTATTTTTCTACTCCAGCTCAACTATGTAATGAGCACTTCTTCAACGAATGAAGGAAATACCAATCGTACTAATTAATGGTGACTCTATTCCAGTGGCGGACTCAGGCCTCCATCAGACAGAGACATGTCACTAAAAACATAGTTTTCCTACGATATGGCATGCCTGGTGTGCACTCTGAGGGGCAGGGGCGAAAAAATAAAAAGGGCAAATTCACAAGTGAATTTCAGGAAACTTGAGCTGTTATTAAGATATGACACAAAGTCCATCTATTCCCCTTGGGTCCCCTCTCAAAATAACACGATGTCATCAATGTACCGTTTGTATAGTTTTATCTTTGAGTGATATGGGTTGTTATTAGGGTCATGTATAACAATTTCTTCCCATTGCAGTCCCAGCCTGTTGGAGGTACCAGTTGGATTCATATTGCATATAGTTGCGACTCAGAACAAGGTGTAGCGGCTCCAATAGGAATGCATTGGGGGGACTTGGGTTGTTTTTCTCTTCGATAGTTAATAGGCAGCAGAGTTCAAAGCCTCTTCATGCAGATTGAAAGAAAAGTGATCCCAAATAATTGGATCCAACTCCCAGCTGTGTGTTAACTCTGCCCTTGTGTATATTACTGAGCAGAGCCTGTAAACCTCATACGCTCTGAAGAAGGCTCCGTAAGCGTATGTCTATTGCGATGTGAGCCAATGAAACAAGTGAAATGCTACTTAGTCCTCCTTGATTTTGAAATCTGAGATAATAAAATTAGTTTTGGCTCACAAAACGGATCAATATCTGTAATAAAAATGCATCATAGAGGAAAGAAAGCTGTGACTAGCTCTTTTTTGTGTTTTTGTTACAGTTTGTATTTTTCTTTGCTGATTTGAGATTTTATTGCTCTTTCTAACATGTCCTCATTCAGCTGCAACGAAGGCTTCATCGGTCAGTTCTGCGAGTGCTCCATTGGCAACAAAGATGAGCGAACCCTGCGTGCATCCTGTCAGAGGGCGAATGGCACCGAGTGCGAGGGTCAAGGAGACTGCGTATGTGGCAGGTGCCAGTGTCACACCACACTTCAGGGAAGCAGTTACCATGGTGACTTCTGCGAGTGTGACAATGAGCACTGTGAGAGGTTCCAGAATAAATTGTGTGGAGGTAGAGTTTCAGTCATTTCCAAATTATCTGGATTTTAAAGTTTTGTAAACATTTTCCATTATGGTTTAACAGATATGCAGAAGTATTTGTCATCCCTCTTTAGCTCCTCTTCCAGGGTTTTTGCCATTGTTGTGCCATAGTCTGTCTTTTCTTCTGCACTTTGTCTTTTGTGATAGCGTTCTTCTCTTTTTTATTCTCCCTCTCCTTGTCTTTCTTCTCTTTCTTCTTTTTGTGCACCGGTGTGGAGTTTCCCTCAGTTGTAATGCAGGAGACGTGAGGTTGCAAAGTACAGCTTTGTAACTGTTCTCTCCATTTCTCTCAACTTGTAGGAAACGGCAAGTGCAACTGTGGCACATGTGAATGCTATTCAGGCTTCGAGGGCTCAGCCTGTCAGTGTAAGACGTCTCTGGAAGGCTGTTTTACCCCTGAGAACACCGTGTGCTATGGTAGAGGGACCTGCAAGTGTAACCGCTGTGAATGTAACGAAGGATACCAGCATCCACGATGCGAGACATGCCTCGGCTGCAAAGACCCTTGCCAGACCAAACTGTAAGGAGTCCAAACTTCTACTTAACCTTTATTTTCAAATTATCATTGAAGGTTTGATTCATCAAAATTACCAAAAAAAGGACTTCCCAGTATTAGGTCATATATCCACAAAATAGCTCCACAACTGACCTTATTATTAACTATTGCTATTAATCTTCTTTTCAGGAACTGCGTTGAATGCCGCGGCTTTCAATCAGGTCCCTTTGAAAAAAACTGCAGTGAGGCTTGCAGCCAGATTGCTTACGCGATGGTAGATAAGTTCAACATAAAAAGCAAGAAGTGCCATCAGAAGGACTCGCAGGGCTGCTGGATCAACTTTAATCTGCAACAGTTGGTCGGAGTGGACAACTACTACGTTGAAATTATGAACCAGAGAGGTAAGCTGCTGATGAAATACAGAAAACCCTTCAGAGCCGTCAAACTCTTAAATGTAAGTTTTCATTGGTTTGCTATTTGGAAACATTAAACAGGACTGAGACTGCCAGGCTAGGCTGTTAGGCTACTGAGGAGTAGCTGTGATATGGTCACAATCACATGATAATTCTAACATGCTGATGTTAAGCAGGTGTGATGTTTATCATGTTCTTGCATGCTTACATTTGCCCATTGGCACCATGGATGTATGAAGAGAACTGGATTCAGCGTTGGAGGCTCCAGTTCACGTCTATGAGAGCCGGAATGACTCGACTGCCGAGTGATAAAGAACCCCGATCTTCTGCATCCATTGGGCCCATAGAGCAGGCGCTGTAGTGTTTCCTTTAACCCCACCTCCCAGCCCTCCCTCCACCCTCGGTCTGTGTTTCATTCACACGAACAGAGGAAGGAAAATAACTCTGCATTCAGCTATTAGTGCATTTTACAACTTTTAGGACCTAATGATTTAAATAAAGGCTTCTCAAGTGTTCGTACTGGGAAGTTAATTCACCTCAAAAAAAATTATCCGCCGAGTTACAGACGTCTCTTTACCAATGTGTGTCGATGGGAAAAAGTCTTTTTGGGCCCAGTGGCGTCATGTGACGGAGAGGGAAGTTGTAGTACCGTCGTTTGGCCACTATGTAAAATTTGCTTTAAAGCCCAGCGCACTTCCTGGAGGCTATAAACACAGCTGAGGCTGATGGGAAGTTTAGCAGGTATTTGGTCATAAACTAGGCCTATTGGACAAATTAAATTGCTGACTTGATGATGATGAAAAGTCAGAGGATCATCAAAGCTGTTACAATCCTGAGGTGAACACGGATGTTTGAACCAAACTCCTTTTGTTGAGGACAAGTGGTAGACCAACGGACCAGGAACGGACCAACAGGCAGACCTAAATTGTCACCGCTACAAAATTCAGCAGACATACATACATACATTCTTGCATTTGGATATGTGAAAAATGTCTGTAATTTATCCCTCTTCCTCCAGAATGTCCGGAACCACCCAGCGTCATAGCTATCATCGGAGGCACCATTGCGGCGGTGGCTCTCATTGGCATCCTGCTGCTGATGATCATCAAGGGACTTCTCCACCTGAAGGACCTGAAAGAGTTCAAGAAATTTGAAAATGAAAAGAAGAAATCCAAGTGGGCAGAGGTGAGAACATGTATTTCTTTTATTATCACTGCTAACAAAAATAAAAAACTAGAAATAAAAACATTTTAGGAGCAAGAACTTTCATGTTGGTGTCATTTTGCCACATTATCAAGTGTTGTGTGTTGAAAGCCTCCTTTACGGTTTGAATGGCAAGATACATGATCCACTCTGTAGAAAAATATTAAGTTTGGAGCGTTCTGCAGTACAATAATGTAAAGATGTTCTACTGCCGGAAGTAGCGTTCCACCATGACCTTTCATTGTGTTACTACAACTGCCACAACTATACAACATGAAGTTATACATGTGTTTTTTTCACTATAATGTAGTCGGATAGAAGCCATTATTGGGTTGAGTTATCCGTCTGAATTGAATTATTAAATCTTAAATCTCACTTTAAGGTACATTTTGAACAGATAAAAAATGTGTGATTAATCGCGATTAAATATTTTAATCGATTGACAGCCCTAGTTATTATCGAAGGAAAGAAGAAACATCAATACAACATTATGAGAGACCAGCCTTTTTTGTAAAGTGCTTGTTCCATATCATGTCAAATCTTGAATTTCAGTGACTTGAAGACAATATTTTAAAACAACATAGATGAAAAGAAACTAATTATTTGGATTAATCTCTGTTGCCAGGCTGACAACCCCCTGTTCCAGACTGCCACCACCACTGTCGCCAACCCGACCTTCACTGGTGAATGAGGATGACCACTCTGACCAACCCGACCTTCACTGGAGAATGACGATGACTGTGACCAACCCGACCTTAAATGGAGAATGACGACGACCACTGTGACCAACCCGACCTTCACTGGAGAATGACGACGACCACTGTGACCAACCCGACCTTCACTGGAGAATGA
>CAKALG010031223.1:0-10266 GCA_916700815.1 Helicolenus hilgendorfi | reverse complement strand
GCCCGCCGCCGAGCCACGCAGCATCCCAATAAAGCAGCAGAGCAGAGGAAAAAAATGCACCATGCTGTACCGGGGGGGGGCGAGAAGAAAAAAGAGATAAAGAGGAGGACAAAAGACAGAGGGTGAGACATTGGTCGTTGACTAAAGGAGGGGGAGATGAGAGTATGAGAAAGCCGAGGGATGGGGAGAGTGACAGTAGGGTATCGCTGTGGAGAGTGTATTTAACAGTGAGTCTGAACTCCACTCAATGACCCTTCATCCATTGGTGTAACACTCTGGAGAGCACTTCAGAAACACTCATTCACAGCGCTCCCTCAAAGCCTGACACGGTTGCGGTGTGGAGGGTTTTCCAGTCCTAGTAAATACCTAACACACACCTTTTTACTTTTGGAGTGGAATCAGATGGTTTGTGCTCATGTGTTTTCATGTCAGAGTTCAAATACCATCGTTTCACTGGAGTTTGTCCACCAGTGAAGCCGGAGAGGTTGTTTCTCTGTTAATAACGTGTCTGTATTTGGATTGGACTTGAAATTTGGAAAACATTTAACCTTAATGTAAGCATCTTCAGCATCAGTTAAAGCACCAGTTAAGTATGTTGTGGTTGTGATGTGTAATGTTTAATTATAAGTAGGGCTGTCAATCGATTAAAGTATTTAAATCGCGATTAATCGCATGATTGTCCGTTGTTATTTGTTGTTATTTGTTGTTATTTGTGCACATTTATTATCTGTTCAAAATGTACCTTAAAAAGGGAGATTTGTCAAGTATTTAATACTCGTATCAACATGGGAATGTAAAAATATGCTTGCTTTAGGTAAATGCGTGTATATACTTATTATTGGAAATCAATTAACAACACAAAAAAAGGACACATGTTGTCCAGAAACCCTCACAGGTACTGCATTTAGCATAAAACAATATGCTCAAACTGTAACTTTTGAGCGTTATTTTGCCTTCTTGGCGACAAACTAGTATGACATGGTTGGTACCAATGGATTCCTATAGTTTCAGATGATACCAGTATCTTCACTCTAGCTTTAAAACTGACCCCGCTACAGCCTAAAAATCGCAAGTTGCGTTTATGCATTAAAGAAATTAGTGGCTTTAAAACAAATTTGCGATAACGTGTTAATATTGCGTTCACTTTAACGGCCCTAATTTGAGGATTCTTTCCTTTAGGAAATTGTGATGGGCACTGTTTCACTGTTTTCTGTATAAAATGGTTCAAAATAGTTTATATAAAAAAATCAGATTCATCTTTAATATTTGTCATGCAAAAGACAGCTCCTTCATTAATTTTCATAAGACAATCAGTTGATAATAGGTTGACAACAAAGGGTGCAAACACAGAGGGGGGAACTCAGGGTTGTCTGCAAAAAAGTGTAACATGCACTGATAAGCCTTCAAACTCATGGATTCAATACTCAAACTGGACTTCCTGGATCATATTTCATCATATCACTGGTACCTGAAACAACACACTACCATCAACCGGCCCCTTTTTCAATGCAGGGCCAGAGAAGTCCAATTTTTACACACTAAACAGAGTTCAAGCAGCCAAACAGGTGCTTAAAGACCAGTAAAAATAAAAGTGCAGATACTGTTTATGAGGAAGTCAAGAGCAGTGATCACAGGCACTAGATAACGTTGAGAGTGCCTGCGCCGGATGGGTTCCCTCTGCCCTTTTTGTGGGTATTAAAAAGCCATATATTTTCATGGCCTCTTGTCCGATGCATCATTTGGATGTATCTGCTCATGCTTGCAGTCATTTGCTTGGAGTGCAGTGGTAATTGATTGCCCTGGGTGGGTGGTGGGTGGGTTGGGGGCGCACTTGCTACGTCGTTGTCTTCCTAAATCACATCTCGTGGCTCGGCTGCCTCTGTGTGGACCACAACAACCCCCCTCGCCAGACACAGTTTGTCACCACACTATGACAAATGACATCCAGGGACACACGTGAACAGATTGTGTGCACCATCCCCCTTTTCTATACCGTTATTCGGGACCATCCCCCCCGTCCAAGGGGCAACGTGTTTTTGTGTATTTTTTTCTATGTGTCTAGAGAAAGGATCATGGACCGCCTGGTTTTGCCCTCACCCCACCACCAGGACTGTTTGTCCTCTTGTTGTTCAGGTTACTAACAGCAGCTTTGGGAGATCAGGCGTTGCTCTTTTAGACATTCTTTTCTAACCATTGTGATCAGGATAAAAAAGATTTTGTTTTGCTGCGCCATTTCTGGCCACGACAGCAAGAAAATCCGCCATTATTCACCTTGGATAGATGTATTAGTTAGGCTGTATGGTCGGGATGTACTCGAAAAGAACTACTACGGGGTGAAAAAACGTCCATCATAGAGAGTAGGGAGACGCTATATCATTTAAATATATGGGGATAATGGCGCACGTTTCCCCTGAAAGACATTTCTCACTTCATTCACGCTCACATGAAAAGTGAAAATGTTTGAGTAAAGAATGAAAGAAGAGAGCTCGAGAGAGAGAAAATCAAACCCTTGTATACTTTCTCACCTCCACACACTCACATGGCCGATCACAGCGGGAAGTGGGTGTGAATTTGCCGTTTCTGAAGCTTTTTGACCATCCAACAAGTAGTTCTAATAAAGCATTACTGGCAGCTTAATTGTCAGTATGAAAGAAAGTTTGCCAGGGAGATTCCTCAGTGAAGTCAAAACTCAGATGCATACTGTAAACTGTGCACAAGACAAATACAGATGTGTCACACACACAGTGTGTCTATTTGACATTGACACGCGTCAATTGATGCCAGTAGCACACATTGGACGTGTCAAACAGAGAGAAGAGGTGGCCATAACAGTTAGAAATGTGCCAATCTGTGGAACAACGTGATAAAAGTGCTGGTTTTTGTGACGACACTGTTCCAGTGGTGTGTCCCAGTGCATTGATGTAGGTCAAACCGTGATGACGAGCTTCAAGAAAACCAATTGGCGCGGGTGTTTTGTCATACGCCGTGTGTTGCTATTAAGACTTACCTTATAGTAATAATAAGATATTAATACCAGTTCATGCATCTTATCATTAAAGGGCATGACCATGAAGATGTTTGACTACGCAATATTTTAATAGTTTCTTCACAGCGTGTTGTAGATACATTTTAAATAAACAACTTTTATTAATTTACAACAATCGTAGAAACCAACCTATTTTTAATTTGTATTATACTCCACATTTGTTTTATATATTAATGTGATTATTTATGTTTATATGTGATAAACATTAAGTTATTTATTTAAGTTATAGAAAGGGGTACGACCTTTTGACTTCTTTTTTTTCTTAAAAAATTACGGATTAATCGATTATCAAAATAGTTGGTAATTTAATAGTTATCAACTAATCAATTAATCGTTGCAGCTTAGAGACATACTTTTCACATGTGCATATATTTGCTTCATTGTCATCTCATTTGATCACTTTCGTCCCCAATTTAAACATTTAGTTGTTCCTTTTCCTTTCCCCATGATCATTTCTTGTTTTGAATCCTGTATCTGATTCGATGTGCGGCAGGTTTTCTATTGCTCCATTCTGAATCACTACTCCTGCTCCACTATCTGCTTTATCTGCTGCTGCTGTGCTGAGTGTTTGCAGCTTTTCTCTGAGGAGCAGCAGATTGAAGGAGGCCCGAGTCTCTCTATCCTCTGTCAGTCAAACCCCTCCCACTGCCCCCACACTGACACTATAAACCATGATGACAGACACGGTTAGGATCAATTCTCCCATCACTGGTTTCATGTTACATCTCTGAAGATTATCATTGCCAGGTATGAAGCTAGAAATACCAGTAAAAAGCGATGGGAACACTCCAGTCTGTGCCCAGGAATCTGTTTAGTTAAATCACTGTTGCAGTTTATCTGAAGCAACATTATCGGTGTCAAAGTTTTCTTTGCTAACGGCATAATTAAATCTCAGTACATATAGATACTCCCATATAAATGGACATATAGGTCACAGATGTAGGTCAAAAATGTGTGGAGTGATTAATGTCAGCACATTATACTGCGGTGACAGTAATCTGCACGAGGCCACGGCTGACCAAAACATTCAGTCTTAATTCCCTGAAACAGAAAATTATATTGACTCCTCTTTCATTTGGATGCTTTGAGATGATCCGATAATGTGGAGACGGATCATGAGATGTGAGATGTGGGTGTCAAGGTCTGTACACGCATTTTTTCTTTATGCGATAAATATTCACCCGTCAATATATTTTTTTAAACTGTTCACACGACAAAAAAAAAGGGACGTAAATTTCTTTCGGAGCGAGGTTTTTCTAAGCTTTCACTCCGCGAATAAATACATCAACCAATCACGTTGCCCAGATCAGACATATTCAATACGTAGGCTACACTATATTGTACAGCAACATGGATGCCCCTTGGTCCAAACAAAAACGGCAAACTTCATTACTCCTTTCAACCTTGAAAATGGCAGCTCAAAACAGATCCACTCCTTCCTTTCACAATAAAAGCCCTAGACGTATACACTACATAACCCTGTGAGCACCAGTCAGTATTTAAACGTTGATTTTCTAGCTGAAAAACAGGCTGACATTCGGTCTGAGACCTCTTTTCGCCCTCTTTTCAACCAGCTAAAATGTGATTACAACATCAACGTGTCACATTTGTTTAATCATTTAGATTTAGATTTTTTAGTTGTAGGTTGAAAGAGATGATATTGATTAATGTGTGCAGTATATTTCTCTTAAGTCGTATTGCACCGGTCTGCAGAATGTGGTAATTTCAATGCATTCAATGTTTCATATAAAATGTCTTAATATATAGGCTGTGTGCTGCCAGCAAGAAGCTCCCAGGACATCATAATGGGAGCAGTTCTATACATTAATGTAAAATAAGAAAGTGTGCTTACGGCTGTAACGTGCATGTGCAAGCTCTTAGCATGAGCGCAGGCTGTACAGCTTCAACTAGTAGCACCAGGGAGACTCGCTCTGATCCAGGACTTGCAGAGCGATGTGAACGAGATGGGTTTTTTTTTTTAGACATCTTTTGAACGGAAATGTTTCCACTCACCGGAACCAGAGAGAACTCAAATTCACTCGGAGCATTTCACTAGAAGGAAACTTAATAAAATAGCTTACAGTATAGCTTAGGTTACACAACAATCTACCTCAGACAGACTGCCAGACGCTGCTCTGGGTCAATTGGATCCCAGTTTTGGCCTTTGCCTGTGCAAATCTTTTCAAACTGTTTATTGAGAAAGTGTTGCAACTGTCGCAAATTCGCCGGTATGAATAGTTTTGATGCAAAACATTCGCAGGTGAGCAGGTTTATTCTTCACGACCCCGGTGTGTAAAGGCTTTAATATGTCCTAATTAAACAGATATATACCCTGGTTGTGTCTGATTTGGTTGGCAGACTATATACATATTAAAGTACCAACATATTCTGATAGGATCCCAGCTATATGTACAGTATATTATTATCTTTACTGAAGTCTGTGCATCAATTGAATCAGGAGATATAAAGTTGTGGTCAAAGCAGATGAGACCTTTGAGGTCGACTCCATCTGGGGTCAATGCCTGATTATGGGGATAAGCACTTTAATCTGTCAATATCATAACCCCTCTGACCATCAACACCCTCGTGTAATCTTGATGATGGTGGTGGTGGGAAAGGTAGCGGTCGGATGTTAGCATTAGCATCAGGAGCTCTAGGCTGTAGTGCTACAACCACCGACCGATAATCACACGTCAATACTGCGAGATTAGAGCATGTAGATTGCATTAAACTAAAAATAGTCTCAGTTTATCAGGTCAGTAGACTGATACATGAGTGTGTATAGACATGACTGGATGGATGCTGTTGACGATGCCAAACTGAATTACTTTTTATCATATCATGGAAATAACTTAAAGGTCCCATATTGTAAAAAGTGAGATTTTCAGGTCTTTTATATTAAAAAAAAACAGGTTTAAGTGCTATACAAATACTGTTGAACTATCAAAACGCTATATACGGAGAAACACACACAGCCCGTATTCAGAAATTGCGCGTTTGAAACAAGCCGTTTTTCTGTCCATTTGTGATGTCACAAATATACAATATTTAGACTATTACACGGTTTTGAACGTAAAAAACATTCTAAATGTGTCCCAGTTTATTTCCTGTTGCAGTGGATGTAAATAACATCAGCTGACAGGAAGTAAACAAGGACCCAAACCGCAATTCCGCTGCAATTCCATTGAAATGCGCTAAAACGAAGCGTTTCAGACTGAGGGTAAATACAGGTATATTCAGGCAGACAGCATGAGGAAAATAATGTGTTTTTTTTAACATTACAGCATGTAAACATGTTCTAGTGAAAACACAAAATACAAGTATGAACCTGAAAATGAGCACGATATGGGACCTTTAAATCTGAATAAATTGTTTTGGCCACTTCAACTAGTGAACTAGTTAACTTCTCTCTGCTGTCTAAAATCTCGTACACTGTTCAGTCTCCTCCTGAGCTAACCTGCTCTTGTTTGCTTGGCTTTTTGTCTCCGTTTGTCAGATTGCGTCCCTTCTGGTTTTACCCGTCTTCTGTAATTTCATGTGATTTTATATTGTCATGTTTCAAGTGTTTGTGCTGATTGTATGCTCAACATGGTTTTGTATTTATTGCCTGCTTTCTAAATGTCCTACTTTGCATGATGCCTGTCTTAATCTGAGCTTCTTTTTTATCCTGTTCAGCCGTTCATGTTTCGCTCTCTCCTGTTCTGATTTTACAAGTTGTGTGTTTAATTTGTTGTTTTAAATGACAGTTTTAACATCGGGCCGAGAGACAACAGTTGAAAATGTGCCTTTTGGCTAACACTGGCACATTTACAGTGATGTTGATCAATGTGCAATTGTTCCTGAGAATAAATAAATACATGAAAATACAAACCACGGCTCTTCGACTCGTCCACGGACTCGCCTCATACGTCGAGCCATGACGTTTAGCCGGCAAAGTTCTGAGGCTTTCAAAACACTACTGTCCTTAACTAGACATGATCTAGACGTGAACCGCACAACACACTGCTGAGTTATCAGAAATGTCAATGGGATTTTTAATGAGATTTTCTTACTCCGGGAACAGAACCAGCTTCACTATGATCAACTGTTATTTATCAACCGAGCTGGGTTGTGGCAGCTCGACCGTGACACTGAATAACACACTTCATGTAGAAATATAGGAGAGAGTCCCATGGTAGCAAACAGGCAGGAGCTATACAACAAAGCCCAGGTTGTTGTTGTGCTTGTGAGTAAAGTGCGCCCTGAGAGACCGGAGTCCACCGGAGTCTTTTGCTTCATTAGGTGCACATCTTTGAAGTCTGTCGCAGCAGGAGATTCAAACTATCCAACCAGGTTTATTACTCAACACACAGCATGATCACCCCAAACATCAGAAATCTCTGATCAGCTGCACACTCCCCTTTAGAATAACAAGGAGTGGAGCAGGAGAGCGAGAGAGAGCTGGGCCCATTGTCAGCTCTGAGACACCCAAGGGACCTTCCTTGGCTGACAACACAACAGACACATCCTCTGCCCTAGTTTACAATAAAGCCCTTTATATTCACGCACCAGAGCCAACTCGTGATCCCATATTGCAGTAAGATGGTGGAATGGGAAAAGAGGAGCCAGCAGAGGATGGGTTGGGGGTTTAATGCTGGTACAGATATACTGTAGTGTTACGTGACTGTGTAGAGACGAGCTTAATATTCAAATATGCTATTATTATTTGTAAAAACTGCACTAATAGATCTTTTACAGCCACAGTGGATGAAATGAATGGAATAATGTAAGTCACAATTTTATTTTGCCATATAGAAGATAATGTAGCGGCCAAATCTCTGACTTGGAAGTACAATAAGGAGGCTGACATGAATGTTTCAAAGATTATTTCCAGGTGATTATACAGTAAAGAAAACACTTTATTCCATTATGCCAATAGATCCCCCTAAATGCTACAAACTTTTAAAAGTACCTCAAACACCCCGGATTTTGTTTTGTCCCTCCGACTTCTAAAACCAAACCTACACCCAACACCATATTAGTTCACAACTCAACTTAGCCCCGATGAGCCACATAAGAAATAAGCACCAAAATAGCTCTGAGGTAATTAATTGATTCATTAATTGATTAATTCATTAATTCATTAATTGATTAATTAAATTAATTACTTGAGCCAAAACAAATCAAACAATCCATTTGTGAAGAACTTGACTTTTCACGGACACTTTTATTTTCTTTCTTTCGGAGACTTTGCCAGTGGCACTAAGCTGACAGAGACCGGTTGAGCTGACAAGAGTCGACTGCAGCTAGAAACTTTCTGTCCTTATGTAAAGGTCTTTCACTTGACAACTTGCTGCATCTTCTTAAAAGTAACCAGAAAAAAAATGCTTACTAGCAACAAAGTTCCTCAAGTTGCTCTTTTATTTTTTATTTCAAGTCAACGTTGCGAGTCATCGTTGACGCTAATCCTAATCCTTTGTTCTCCTTCAGCTGTTCGAAATGACCGGAATAAGAAGAAGAAGGAGAGCCCGAAGCCGGAGCTGGCAGAGAGCTACGAGATGACAGCCGAGCTGGAGACCATCATTGAAAAGATCCGTAAGGCCCATCAAGAAACCTTCCCCTCCCTCTGCCAGCTTGGCAAATACACCACGGTGAGTTCACTGGCCCGTGGTGCTTTCTGTAAAAGCTGGGCATACACCGTTTGATTTTAGCCCGTTTTCTGGCCCGAATTATAGAGCCGCATGACTCATTTTAGAGTCGGACCGAATTTCAGCTTTGTCGGGAATCGTTTTGCCGTGCAGTGTGCTAGTGTTGCAAGATATATCAACACTAGAAAAGGTATCACGATACCCTGTTTTATTAGTAGCAATACTTTAAGATTGACAGTGTTTTAAGATGAGCCGTGAGTTGTGTCGATGAGCAACCACAGTGTGTGCGTGTGTACAGCGCTATACATCGACTATATTCGATGTATCGCCCACCCCAAGTAGTGATAACCAGAAGGATGGAGTCAACAAGTGAAGTTGAAGCGAAGATTAAAGCAGGTCATGAACTGCTCAGTGGCTGCACAGTCCCGCCCTGAGCTGGTGTCTCCATCAGCAGAACAGACGACAGCGAGGCTTTAATTACTGATCAGATGCACTGATCACATTAGATTCACCATCTTTTCAGAATCTGTCCAAGCATCTCCTGTAATTTGGTCAAACACATAATCCAACAAAGAGCATGTGTTAAAGTATTATTTTACAACTGTCGACAGCCAGATTGGTCCAAAGGAGCCGACAGGCTGCGTTTTCTTTCTTTTACAGTGTGAGAACTCAGGTCGTGGTTGACGATCGGACCGTACAGTGTGAGCACATAAATCATGAGCTTCGGCTTTACATCACAAACGATCTACTCGCACAGTAGGAGTAGGATGTACACAACAACATTTCTAAAATGGTACGGTGTATGCCCAGCTTAAGTAGAAATCTATACTGCAGATCAATGAAAGTGATCAGCTTTGGTTGCACTTCCTTTTTGAATCATAACGGCGCTACAACGTGTCCGTCTTTGACTCCGTGACCCCCGTTTTACCAACGGCACCGTATGCTCCTTTTGATCCGGTCTTGCAAAACTAGCCGCGAGTGCAGAGCTCGTAATGATAATCAATCTCTTGTACTGTACTCTAAATCCCCGCTCTAATGCAGCTCCAGAGCTCAGACGTACACCGCTGACTGTCCAGGCAAATCCTCACCGACACCACTTCCCCTTCTTCTTCTCTCAGTAGCTATTGATTGGACATTAAGGGTGATGGAAAGCATGCATCATAATAGCACTGTGCGGCTAACACATCGTGACTTCCAGCTGCCTCTGGTGAGGCCCGATCGGAGATGGTAGTTTTTACAACAGCAAGAGGAGAAATTAAAATAGATGTCAGGACTGGAAGACGTTGCAGCTGCCAACAACAAACCCTAGTCGGTGAAACACTTGCCAGCCAGGCAGCTGCCCATCAGTCAACCAACTTGAGCCTCTAGTTTTTGACGTGTCTGAAAAGTGGAATAAATGCAGCTAATCCGACTCATCATTATACGCTTCTGCAAACCGGATTTGTGCGCTAATGTGCGACGAAGCTAAGACGGGCGTTGAGAATGCTCGTCGGTGTTTGTGAGGGCTTTATTATCCCTGTCATCTCCCAACGTCAAGGTTGAGAGTTCTGCGCCGTCCCTGAACCTCCACTCAAACCCTCAAACGTCGGCGGC
>CAKALG010031222.1:0-18839 GCA_916700815.1 Helicolenus hilgendorfi | reverse complement strand
ACTAACTACTACTAACACTTGAGGTACCAACTATTACTGACTAGAAGGGCACTCAGAGAGCGCAGCCCTCCACTAAGACCAAATGCCCTATCCTGCAAAGTGAATAAAAGTGAAAAATAATGCTTGTATCCGCCCCTTGATTAGAATCCGCTCCAAAATGTAATGGGCTCTTCCTTTGGCCCATGCTACACCCTTCCATCAAGTTTCATGAAAATCAGGCCAGTAGTTTTTCCGTAACCTTGCTGACAAACAAACAAACCAAACCGAGAACATATCCTCCTCGGTGGAGGTAATAACGGCAACCACTGTCCGACATCATGCCGACATTTTTCCAATAGTGATTGTGATAGATAGTGACGAGTTTTCATTAAAGCAAGATTACTACAAACGTCAATGCAACATGCCTCCCACAGAAGCTTCTCTCCTTGGAGTATTACTGTAATCATCCTAATAGCCATAATGAGGGGATTAACCTTGTGTCAATGGTTTATTGTCTTTCTATCTTGACTTTGAACGTTGTGCTCCACTCCGTGAAAAATTGTGAAATAGAATATATCTATATATCCTAGAGCAGTACTGTCAGAAATGGGCACTGGTAGTCAATCTGGAAAAGAACAGCGTGACGGTATTCCAGAAGAGAGACAGATCTCAGGGAAATAGGCAGAAATACAACTTCACTCTGGGCAACACCGGGCTAGAACAAAATGGCTCATATAATTCATTAGGGGTTGAAATTGGTGCATCGGGGAGTTTCAACCTGGCCATGAACACGTTATGTAATAAAGCTTGGAGAGTTTTATATGCATCTAAAAGCAAATTCGGAAAAACAAATATCCCCATAACAATTTGGCTAAAAATCTACAATCCTCTGATCTCACCAATTATGCCTTATGGAAGCGAAATATGGTGCCCTGTTTAGAAACCAGTTTACAAACTTGGATCAAACTCCCCCTGAAAAATTACAATTTGAATTTTCTAAAATCATATTAAAAGTTTGCCCAAAAACACTACAAACAATGCATGCAGAGCAGAATTCGGTAAAAAAAACAATCAGTTAAATTTGGGCTCTCCAGAGCAATCAGCAATATCAGCAATCCCAGGATGTCCACCTCCTCCTGGACCAGCTGGCTCTGAGATACACTGAGCTAAACACCTATAGGCCTCAGAGCTCAAATAGCTACAGACACAATCATCAGTCCTCAATAAAAGAGTTTGAAACAAAATTAAAAGATGAATATACAGAGCAATGGAGAAATGACAATTTTTAACAAAATACAGAGTCAGTGACCACGAACTGGAAAAAGAAAGAGGTCGCTATTTAAAACTGTGGAGACCAAGAGAGGAACGCGTTTGTACACACTGCCACCAGACATTGAATCAGAAATATATTTCTTGTGTCCCAAATATAAAGACATAAGAATAAAATATTTCCAAAATAATATGCCATAATATGAGGCAAAATAAATAGAATATATTTATACAAGAATAATACATGTTCAATGTTCAATGTATTCACATATTGAGAGACATGTACAGTATGTATTTATTACCTTCAATGATCATAATTATGCTAAGTTATTATACCGCCGCGACAATGTAGTCGGGGGTATATAGCGCTCCGCGTGTCCGTCTTTCCGTCCGTCCTTCTGTCCGTTCACTTTCGTTTCTGGAGCAGAACTCAAAAACTATTTAACTTAGGGACTTTTCATTTGGTATGATGGTTAACAGCGTGGTCTAGTTTTGCCTTTTGGGGGTTGGAAGTCCAGGATGCCCGAAATTTCAGAATTTTTTCCAAAAGGGCAAAACCTTTAGCCCTACTTTAGCAGGGGTCAAGCAGTGCTCACTTCTCCCTTGTTATTATTATCAGATGCATTTATTCTTTCTTATTTCCTTATTGATTTTTCCCCTATTGCTTCGGCAACACAGATGTATTGATTTGTCATGCCATTAAAGCAAATTGAAATTGAAATATAAAATACACCATAGCAGAAACACTGTGGTTGTCGGAGGGAATGTGAGATGCACTAGATACACAAATACTACAATGAGATCAAATTAGTGTGCATTTGATCTGTCCCTATCAGTTGATATTGGCCTTATGCCCACTTTAAAGAAAGACATAATTCCATATGTTCCAAGCTTGTTTGTGTTCTCATCCGACACCTCGGCTCTCAGTGGTCTGATATGGAAGCGGGGGTGATAGATCTGTTGCCATGGCGTCACCTAGAGCGGCTGACTCATCAACATATGGTGACGCTGACTCGTGTACAGTCCCGGGGATCCCACACACCCTGATTGTATGCCTGTCATACACTACGTCCATGTCTGAGCCCTATCTCTCTTCCAGAGAACCCCTGCAGACCTTATAAGGCTTCACGTGGCTCCAAAATTAGAATCAAATTTCAGTAATCCCGACTTTGAAATTGTCCGTCTTTTGTAATTTCATGCACTTTGCGATGTCCGTTCTCTCCCTCTTTATCTGGAACACGCTGATTAAAAGGACAATTGAATAAATGCTTTAATTAGAAGTGAAACTAAGAGAGTTAGTCATGCCGCTATTGAGCATCCCCTATCGCTGAGGTCTAATTGTGTCTAAAAAATCCCTCAGGGTTGTTTCATTGATCCCTCTCTGCTTCTTTGGAAGTGTTCAGAAAATAACGTTGACAAGTTCCATAAACTTTGATGGGAACATGGGTGTGCAGTCACACACTGCTGATCGCTGCTGATACAGCATACAGTATACAGTAGAGTGCCTTGTGCTTTTTTTCTTTTTTTTTGAAGGGGTATTTATGGGAGGGGGGCGGGTGTTGTTGGTAGAAACTTTCCTGCGAGTGAGAGGAACAATGTCTGGAAATGAGTCAAGCCCTCGTAAATGTCCTGTCCTAGAGAGATATGGCAGTACCACCCTGTTTCTCCTGCTCCACGGCTCCCCACATGAGCTACAGCACAACACCAGCGGGCCGTCCGCTCCTCTTTATACCTCCAACGGAAAAAATGGCAGGACTGTGCGCGTTGGCCTTCGCATCCGGAGGTGTAGTATTGTGTTTTGATTCATCATCTGAGAGACCGTTTATCTCGTCTGCTTCGGCTCCTTCATTGTCCGTCTTTCTTACTCTCATTCTGCCACCTTTGGCAGAAAAGTGGGGCAATGCAACACTCGTGGCTCTCCAGAGGGAGATGTTGTAATAGGTCAGCTCTTTGAAGGCCTGCTAGTCGAGCACAAGTGGTGTGTTGCCAGCGCATGTCTGAGGCAGCTGTGTTTTGTGGTTCCCATCGCTTTCGGACCGGGAGGACGATCTTAGCAAGATGTAAACAGGGACTGATCCGCCCCCCGATCCAGAAATTATTTTTTAATTGGATGCAGTAACCAATAACATCTGCTGTAACCAGAGGGGGATTGAAGAGGGTGTTGGGATTGATAATGTGATTGTAATGGGTAAAACATGAAATAATAAATTAGGCTGGGGAAATCCCACTGGTGTATTTATCTTTAGTTGTGGTTGACATTGACCGATTTTGGGGTCAGTGTTGTGAGAATATTTACAATATCATGATGGTGAGTCATAGCGGGACAAGCAGGAAGTGACTTTGAAGAGAAATTACCTTACATTTGTGCTCATATATCTGACTGTTCACCTCCTGTTTAACATTCCCGGCACTCTCCTGCATGCCTTTCGGCTGTATCTATCTGTCACATCCCTACAGCAATGCTTTAATTCGGTGTGTGAATTCACACTTCACACACGCACCGTCCTCATCTAAAGATGTGCTCCTGGTGCACCCGAGGCCACGAGTGAAGTCAGGTAGTTATTTAAAACTTGGTTTATTCTTTGAAGCTACATGTCTTTGTGGAATTTCATTGACATCAGTCTAAATCTGATGTATTGAATCCTTCTGAATGCTTTACTTTCAATGGAAGACCCCCAACTGTTGACACAGACCCCACAAAAAGGATTTGTATTTGATATTATAACACTCAATTTCACATTTTTAACTACACTTACTAATAGAGATCCAAAGTTAAGAACCTGTTAAAAAAAAGTGACCCAAAATGAGACCCAAGTAGCCAGAGCTCATCAAATGGACCTGAGGTAAAATAGACCCGATCAAAAACCCAGTCCGCTCAAACACACCCAAATGGAGAGAGAAGAGCAGCACTGGTAGCAGCATGATGATCCGCCAATTAATAAAGTAGCGATACATGTCATGTTTCCTGCGCTTTCACATATGTATTTTACATCCAGTGTTCACAAGCAGGACAGAAGGCCTGTGGCAATAAAGCAGGACGGGGTCATGCAAAGCCTGATTAGACTCGGCCATGCAGACTCAGATTCCAGGTCGGGTCTCAGTTATTAGTTACAAGGTGGGCATGTTAAAGCTCAACTCTTTGGTTTGGGCCTTTAAAACGGGGATCCAATGAAAACTGAAAGTGGTCCAGTTACTACAATTTTCCAGCAAAGGTCCAAACCTCATAATGTCTATTACGGCCCTGTTCAGACCTGATATTAACATGCGTCCTCAGTGATCGGATCACAAGAGGACAGCTCTAAGTACAGGTGTGAACGCACTCAAGACGCATTGTCAGCATGGATACGGCCTCTACTGTATACTGTCGGTACAACTGTATTTCATTCAAATATATCTTGTTTATAGGCTACATGATCTACAGAGTATCAGACTAGGCACGCAAAGTGCATTATTATCATATTGTCGGAGATGTGTCGGTGTTTTTGTTCCGCTGCTTTGCACGGAGCTGACCTCCTTCCGTCCGTCCGTCCGTCCGTCTGTCCATCCGTCCGCCCTCCTGTTCTCTCCCCTCCCTGGCTGTACCAGAATTCACGAATATGTAGGATACTACTACTGACATTCCTGTAATATAACGTCACAACGTTTGATGTATTAGCCGTGAGTTTACTAGGTGTTTATTTGCACAAAGAGCAGGGAAGTGAGATCGCCTACCATGTTGATCTTACTTACTCTAATATAATACAATATGATATAAAAACTATTTATATGTGTAGTATTTCGTTTATGCATGATAGTCGATCAATAGTAATAGATCCCTGGACTAGTCCTTGATAACAATATTGGCACCGTAGAGACTCCACAGTCGAACGGGTTTCAAAGGCTTGCCCTGCTTTTAGCTGCAAGTGTTCTCCATGGAATGGTTTATACGAGCCATGCTATATAATACAAAATGTCATCAAAATGTGCTCAGAGGCATTTGTATTCTAAATGGACTGTCAAGATTATTAATGGAATATTCACCATTTAAACCCAGACATTGATGACTGCAGTCTGTAAGGCAGCCCGATACATATTTAAGAGGAAACGCTTATTCATTGAACTTCTTCCGTGTAACCATTCATCTATTCACCAACACTCTGATTAAAGACACAAAGCTACGCGCTGCAATTTACCGCTTAGTCAAAACATCTGTTTCAATTAATTATTTAATCACATACACCGTATTTAGCATCCGATGTGGGCACTGAGGAAGTGTAACATGATGTGTAGGTTCACCTTCCTCAGTGTCACCCACCCTCCGACACCATGACTCACCCACTAATACGGGCACGGGGGTAGAAATACTGGGTAGCTATGGAAACACACCGCAGTGATCCTCCAAGGCAGGCGGCGGCACTTTCCTTTAGAGGCCTCGAGTTAACAGGATTAGAGGGAATTCACTGAGGAGACCCCAAAGAGCACAGCTCTCTTTGTGCCTCTCCTCCGCTCGCTTTCACTCTGATCTCCACTGCCCCGACTCCGAGAGACAGAGATACGAGAAGCTCAAAAGCATTCATCACTGTGCACAAAAGGCAGAATGTATAACTGTTGAGTGCACATTCAAGACAGCGGAGGCCTCTATGGCAATGCTACTTCGTGACATTAGACCTCGGTGGCCATACGCTACCATTTTGACAGGAGTTTTGAGTGTTGCCCGTTAATCCTCAGGCAGTACCTCATGTACCGAGTGTCTGGTATACTGTGTTTACTCTGACACCCATTTGCATACAGAGATAAGCACAACTTACATTTTGGCTGGCACAAGACTCAATGTGCTTGTCAATATTGCTTGCCAGAAAAAGTTGACTAGTACATTTTTTTGGCTGGAATAATGTTTACCGTAAATTCCGGACTATAAGCCGCTACTTTTTTCCCACGCTTTGAACCCTGCGGCTTATACAATGATGCGGCTAATCTATAGAGGTTTTACGGGCTAACGGCCCAGCTATAAAGCACTGCTCGTTTTGGACAGCACAAATTCACCTCGAGACGAAAGTGACACTGAGAGCGACAACAACAGAGAGACTGAGAAAGTGTGTGATGAAGTCATTCTGAGGCTGTTCAACTCCGACACTGAAGAAGACGACTTCAATGGTTTCAGTGCGCAGGAGGAAAATGAACATAGCGATCAGTGACTTTTCTGGTAGGCTAACGGCTACGGCTAGTAGGCTGGTTATTTTTCAAACCAGCAGTGTTATTGCCATGTTACGTTACTGTCGTTTTACTGCTGTGTAACTGCTGTGTAACTGCCGTGTAACAGGCATTGTTCAGAAAACAAGCATTTCGTTAATTAAATTTTTAAAAAAAAAAATGTATTTGTACCATCTTTCTGTGTAAATATCTCATGTTACAACGTGGACACCTGCGGCTTATAGACAAGTGCGGCTTATATATGTACAATTTTTTTTTTTCTTTTTAAATTTAGTTGGTGCGGCTTATATTCAGGTGCGCTTAATAGTCCGGAATTTACGGTAGTATTATTTGAATAGGATCCCCGTTAGCTGATACCAATGGCACCAGCTAGTCTTCCTGGGGTCCGAAATCAACACTATACACAACATCATATTTGTGTTACGCTAACAACATTCAAATGTTCCAAACATATACAAATTTCACATTCATTCACATCATCCACAACCATTTGGCCTCAAGGCCCATCGTCAGGGACAAAGAACAAAAAACATTTTGTAAACGATTTGTTGGAGGATTGACGGATGTAAAGAGGGCAGCTATTCCCGTGATTGATGGCACGATTAATGTCTTTTTTTAAGGCATTCGGTTTTGGGTGAGGTAACACGATTTGGCCATCACCCGCTGTTCGAGTGAAATGACTGTGAACGTCCCTGCGTTTGGTAATTTGACTGTATAAAAACTCGGGTTTAGTAGAATAAATGCTGTGTAACTAAAGAATGTCACTGTACTTAAGGCGAGTTTTTTTCTCTACTTGTAACCATGATAGTTTATGTTGCATGCTGTCTGTGTTTGTTTTTATGGGGCAATGCAAGATTATAGTCTTTGTCGCAGCAGTGTGTAGTACTTAGTACACAATAGCCAAGGTTGGGGATAGAGAAAGAAGAACAGATTCTTAGCTTAAACATTAAGGACGATGTGAGGATGTTAAAAAACATCTGGAACAAGGGTTCACCCCAGGGTATGAAAATTTAAACACCGCTCTGCACCCATTGCTCAAGAGACGAACGGCAAATCTGATACAGAGTGTGTTCAGCCTGATTCTACACAATCCTTTTTCAGAAAAGGAGATGTGGTGGAGGAGAGGGGGAGGGGGGGCTTGTTGTTAAGATACACTTTTGTTTGCAGACATTGTCATCCTGACATCCTCACAGCTGACTAACAATAGCTGGTATATGGTGGGCTGTGGCTACCATAGCAACAGAGGCAAAAAAATGAGTGAGTAGAGGAGGATATCGCAGCCGCACCCATCACTGGAGCAACCAACCAGACTGGAAAACCAGTACAGACGGCGGGGGTAGAGGCACTGGGAGAGCAGCTAGTAAATAATTAGTGGTCAGTCAGGAGGGCAACGCCTGATGTGGTTCAGCCAACCGGTTCGCTTCATGCTGTGGAAAGACAACACATGTAAATTGGATGATCATTTATTGATTTGTATGGCAGCAGGTTTCATCAGTCAATACTTGCTGAGCTGCATAATGTGTTCCTGCTGATGCACACAAACTACACTACTAAATGCCCTGTAAAGGGGCACAACACACCGATTTTACACATGCATTTTACTCGTCACTATTGTGTACTGAGATAACCCTCGTGATGTCATCATCTCGTCTGCATAGGCTTGCACACTTTTATTTACCAGAAAGTCTGTGGTACAAACCGGGGGACATGGAGTTTGAAAGAAGTGGGCGTTTAGCAGGCAGGAAGGGTCTAATGAAAGACGCGGTCAAGTTGCATTGTTTAGTATCCAGCATTTTTTGGAACTTAACTAAAATATGACTAGAAGTCAGGATATCTCCACCTCTGCTTCATTGGTTTTAACCATTATTTGCAGATCCCATGAAAAGACCAAACTCAACAAGTCTGTCTCTCCAGCCCGATCTTATGGGAAGGTGTACAAATAGCAGCAACATAGGGTATCATGATAACGTATTTTAGTTTTTTCACATGTCATTTATAAATACGCCACTGGCTTAAGGTCGTAAAGCGGCTTTTTTTGCGTGTCATTTAACGTCACGTCGTTACCGTGAAATGATCGCGTTTATGTTTAGGCAACAAAACCACTTTTTAGGAAAAACAAAAAGTGGTTGGGCTTAGAATAAGAAACATAAACTAAGTGAAATATGTACGTAAACAACGTAACATAAGTAGGCTACAGAAAATACGTCACAATTGTCAGTAATGCAACTTCAAAATAAAAAAGAAATACATTGTGGGACACGAACACAGGTCTCTTGGTTGAAAGTCCTGTGTTTGTTGGACCCATCCACCTCCAGTCAGACACAATGTTATAGGAATACAAGGAACTTAACTTACTAAGCTTGGCCTGAGCGTATAGCTACCACGGTCGTTGAGATAATGATCTGGCGAGGAGCGGTTTACAAGCCAGGATACAGTAGATATTCCGCAGGCTGATGAGAAGCAGGTGTGCAGACTGGATGGGATGATTAGCTGATTGCAGACAGGTGTGTAAAAGCAGGGAGGACCACGCCCACACAAAGACACAGCGAGTCCTATACCTCCTCTTCATCGTATATACTGATGCTTAGATTTAAATGCATCCAAAACCAAGGAGCTGATCTTTGATTTTAGACCAAAGAGAGAGTCAGCCAAGGAGTGCATAATTTATAATGAAATTGTAGGATATTTGGATGATCAACTTAAATTTGATGTCAACACTGAGGCTATTGTGTAAAGAGGGGGCAACAGAGAATTCATCTCTTACGGAAACTGAATTCCTTCTCAGTCAGTCCCGTAATCCTCTCGTCGTTTTTATCAGTCTTTTCATTGAGAGTCTCCTTTGTTTTTTTCTTTTATCTGTTGGTTTCACAGCCTCTCAGTTAAAGACCGAAACAGTCTCAACAGTATTGTTAAAAATCTGTTCTAAGATTATTGGTGTGAAACAGAGAGATTTGAATTCCTTTTATAACCAGCAGATCCTCCGTAAGGCAGAATGTATTTTTTAGCATCTTCTGGTCATGTGCTTTCTAGTTTTTTTCTGTTGCCGTCAGGACGTCGTCATGGTTTTATCGGTTTGTAAAACCAACCGCTGTTCTAAATCGTTTATCCCATCTGCAATCAGATTATTGAATGCTCCTTAGATTTTACCATCACAGATCCTTTGATCCTTCTATTGTTCTTATTCAGTCTGTTTATTTATTAGTTAGTCTAATTTACCTCAGTATTCGTTTTAGTTCCTATTTTATATTTTTTAGCTTACATATATTGTTGTTGTTGTGTGTCACTGTGTTTTATCTATGTTTTTATGTTTTTATGTACAAGCTGCTCCAAACCAATTGCCCCTAGAGGGATTAATAAAGTTGTTTGAATTGATTTGAATTTGAATTGGAGATGCTGGAAACACAGAAGAAAGGGAAACACAGGAAACACTAGGAAATAAGCCGGAGCACGGCCACGTCCGTTACAGTATCAGGCTTTGATTCACTCAATACTTGTTAGCAGATTCATTCATCGTTAGTTGTTAGTTGTCTTTGTCTTTTCTTTGGATTTACTGATACATTAATAAGAAAAATATAGAAAATCACCAGACTTATTCGTTACGGTATAGCTTATTTCATCAGTGTTTCAGGATTCATGTTAAGCGAAACTCCGCGTTAGCTTTAGCTTACAGGTGGGACTGACATTCAGTAATAAAAAAATACAGTGTACCACTTAAAAAGTTTTGGAGATGGCTTTTCGTCACAGTTTGTTTGATGTCAGTTTTAGACGCTGATTTGCATGTTTTTGAATTTGAGCTGGGAATACTCGGTCTGTAGGGATGAATGTTTCCCAAGTGTATTGGCCTGAAATGTCCAGGTTTTCCACTCTGAATTTGTTCTGAACCAGCCTTGTGGAAATTGGACAGCTAAACTTTCCACAGTATGTTAACTATAAAATTCAAGTTCAGTAGTTCTTAAGTACATTTCTTATCAAGCTTTCTCACATGCATCATATCAGTGGTGGACAACGATCGCATGATGTCCAGTTGGTCACACGTGGACAAATCTATTCTGGTGTGACGTTGCTCGTCATAGCGAGTTACGCAACTCCTCTTGATGTCCTCTGCTGCTTGCTGTGTGATGATGCATCAAATTGTTTTCTTTTTTTAAGTGCAGTCTAATTTAACACCGTGAAATCAAAATTTCCTGCCGCTAATAGAAATATAATGGTTGCCTATAATAATTTCCTGTATAGTAATAACTTGTTGAGAGAGCATCTGCACACTGGCAGATGATTGGACCATTACTAAGTAATATGAACAACAGACATGATGCACGGTGGTTATACAACTTAATGGGAATATTATGTTCATTATACCCTTTGACACGACGTACTGTACCCTGGACGTCCAGATTGGACTGTCAGCATGGCGTGTTTGGTTGAACTTGTAGTTACACATCACCGGCTGTGGTTGTTTAGCTATACTCATTTGAATTATATGAGATTCAGACACTTTTTTGTATTGAAGTTGTGTTAAGAGTAAAAAGCCATTCATACTGTTGTGTAATGGTAATTTTACCCAGCCCTACTTTTGATAAAAACTACTCTTATCTATTAATACTTCAGTACTTTGTTTGTTAGTAGTAGTAGTACTATGTTTTTGAAATCATCACTGAAGTGAACCATGCAGACAGAAATATCAAATGTATATATATAAATAATGCATTAATTAGCTTAGAAATTACATAAGCTATTATCTGTAACTTGGAGACTGTTGTACATTCGGCAACTGAAATGTCTCAGTTAAAAATACAATGCAAGACTGTTGCAAAACTGGCTTATGACCACAGATCACATTAAGTCAGCGGATGAAAGCCCACTCCCCCCAACCACTAATACTGTTCATCAGCATACTAATTAGGGATGCATCAATCCAGCTTTTTTCAGTCCCGATACCGATAGCAATACCTGGGCTTTGGGTATCGGCTTATGCCGAGTACCGATCCGATACCGGTGTTTATTAAGAAGCTGTATGCCTCTCTATGTGGAAGTAACCGGGATCATTGTTGTATGTGTAAGCCGACATCAGGCATGACTTAAACATTGCTTTCCTAACTTTGTAAAACAAAATGTGACAAATAAATACATAGATATAAATTTACTGAATTCTTATTTATTGTATGGGTGCTGCACGGTTAGCCTGGTCAGCACTGTCTCCTCACAGCAAGAGGGTCGCAGGTTCAAATCCGGCTCGTGTGGCGTTATCCCCGTGTTCTCTGGCTTCCTCCCACAGTCCAAAGACATGCAGGTTAGGTTCATTGTTGACTCTCAATTGCCCGTAGGTGTGAGTGTGAGCGTGTCTCTGTTCCCAATTTATTATTAAGTTAATAAATCGTACACCAGCAACTTGTGAAGAAATCTTCAAAATGAACAGGAAACCTTGTTAATGCAGCAACAAATTGGGCAAAACTTAAACAGCAATTAAATTTCCAGTCTATAATGTATATGATATATAAACATAGAATTGAATTGAATAGATCGGCTCCATTGTCACCGATACCTGATCCAGCTATATGAGTCAGTATCAGCCCAATACCCGATCCAGTATCCCCAGGTAGCCCAGGTATCACGACTGAAAAAGTCGAATCGGTGCATCCATCCCTATTTAAATCATTGTTTTGATAAGACGACAGAAGTTCCAGCACACTGTTCGCCGCATGTTAATTCCCCGCAGTTTATTAATAGCTGACTACATGCTCCTATTATAAATAGCTACACCTTCATGGTCTCACCTGAATAAAAGGCATTATGGAGCACTAATAAGTGCATTCATCACCAGGGGTAAAACAAAAAAAAAAAAAAAAGCAGGGATGGAGGTCTGGATGGAAAATGAAGAAGCAGGGAAAGAAGGTTTAAGATGGAGGGAGAGGATGAAAGAAGAGAGTAGACCGGTGAGTGAGGGAGTAGAGAGGGAGGCAGGCACTTTGGGTGTGTTTGTGTGAGCATGCGTATACCTCGTAGAGAAAGCTGATGTGTGTCTGCCTCTCAGTTGAACTCAGACTTCTCGTGAAGGAAGAGCTGCAGGACCTTTCCCTTTTTTAATCACTCCATCTCTTCCCCGCCTCTCCATCTTTCTCCCCTCTAGTCTATAGCACACATCCATTGTTCCCTCACCATGCTGATACTCTACAACTGTTTCCTCTCTTTCCTAGAATCGATCTATCGCCGCGGGGCCAGAAGATGGAGGAAACTCTACCGAGTCAACGGACACCTCTTCCAGGCCAAGCGCTTTAACAGGGTGAGTGTCCTCCTTATGCCCTATCTCGCTGATTCACACTCCCACCTGGGGAGTACACGCAGTGATGCCTGAACAATGCCTCCATCAGTTCAGTTAATTGAGCCGATCTTCGCTGGGGAACACCGGAATTATGACACACTCGGGGTCGCTGGAAAACACAGGACGATTTAAAAGGATGTTAAATCCTTGCTGTATTAAAAGGTGAAGTTTGGTGTGTCTTTGCAATTCTAAAGCCTTTTGTGTGTTTTAATGCTTACTGGAACTCAATGTGACCTATTTTAAAATGAATATAAACAAGTGGACTTTCTCCCAACTGAATTTTGCTTAAAAATGTAGGGGAGCTATGAATGAGCAGAAAAAAAAGAGCCATTCATTAACTAATGAATTCATTTTCCCTTGTTGAAGTTGAGTGCAATCGCTCTCCTTCATCTTTTGTTTAGCTTCACAGGGACCATATCTGTGCCATCAGCGTTATTTGCAGTCGACACAGAAGAAGTTGATTAAAGGGTTGTTATTTCCGTAAGAACTAAAACAACCTGCATTGATCTCATCCGCATGCATTTCTGTTTGGAGTCGATTCTAGCTTTGACACACAGGAAGATGACGTTCACATTCTTAATCCAGTCCACGAAGCTCTGATTGGCTCGGTTGGGGTTTGGTTGAGCCATCAAGAAGCAGAATCTGCTATTGGTAACGATTCAAAGTCTGATACCAGAAAGGAAATAGGGCTGGAGCATGAAAGTCTGTCTTGGCTTTGGAAAAGGTAAAAACAAATTTTAACTGAAGATCCACAAACTTGCTTTTTCTGGAGTTTTCAACCTCATCTCCTGGTCTTCATCAGCAGATGGTGTTTGAATAAACCTCTATCACTGATGAAGACAGTGAGATGCAGATGTAAAAAGATAGTGAGAGGACTGTCAGTAAAGATTTTTGGTCAAAAATTGTGAAAATGTGTTGCTTTTTTTCGTATTTTTGTAGTAATTCTAGGAATTACGTCAATATTGGCAATTTCTGCACATCACAGTTTAGTACATCCAAATGTTCAGTGGCAAGGCAGGACATCCCATAACAGGGTTCGGAAACAAAAAGTTACCCTATGGCAACCAAATGTCCGCTGTAGGTGGCCCCCTGTGTGTTTATCAGCCAACAACTAACGTTAACAGAGGTTGCACTGAGTTACATTATGATGCGTTCAGGCTCTATTCAGTAAACGAGTGTTGAGCGAAGGCAAATCATAATGTTGTTATGATCAATGTGTTCAAATGTAATCTCGTAAAATGTAGTTTTTGGAGAGAAACTTGAATAAATCCAGATGTTTGAAGGAGATGTTTTCACAGCAATATAAAGTAGATATTACAGAGGGAACTAACACTATAGCTCTAAGCAGTGTATAATACATAATTAAAGCTACCAATGTGATTCAGCAGGTTCTTCAGCACTGTGTTGAGTACCATCTGTTACAGTTAGCAACTGGCTCACGATGATCATTTCCAGTTCAGGAAACAGTCCGTTAATAAACTACTCGTAACCGGAATTCTCCCTCGCCCACAATTTGGGTGTGCTTTCTAAATCTGTGCAGAGTCTTTCTGTTTCCGTCTGGAGTACACAGTACAGTAGTACAGTATGTCATAAACATGGTGCAGTTAAATTATATATGACAGGTAATCAAGTCACCGCTCCAGCTGAGCTAAGCTATCTGGATACTGGTGCATAATTCATGGTGTCCTAGTTATGGCTTGTTTAGCAGTTGTCTCATCTCAGCTCTCTCACACTCACACACACACACACACACACACACACACACACACAGGTACCTGCACGCACGTGGTGGCTTTCATATTTTCCCTGATGGAGATGAAGAGCTGCTCATCCTGCTTGCCTGAAACAGGACTTCATCTTTAAAGTGTTCTTATTCCGTAACGCAGGGCAGAAGAAAGACATTAATGCCGTTTCAATCAGGCCTTAAGTACCTATTGTGTTTTCTCTGAAGGGTTTCTACTGCTCTACCTTTGTGTTCTGGCCTCTCCTTTTGTGCAGCGTATTAGCTTTAGCCGGTTAATATCATAGCCTATTGTCCAAGGACATGCTTTTGTCTTCCTGAAGGTGGATAACACAGCATTTAATTCAGTCTATAGCTCAACGCTTACACTAATAAGTCATACTTTAACGTTTTTAAAGACAGCACAGAGGTAAGATACAAGGGGGCTGTTTTAAAGATAAATATAACAGGTTTCATCTTCACTGTTGTCACTGTTACCATTTAGTGAAACAGCACTTAGGATGAAACATCTCTCATGGGTGCTGTATAGTCTTAATGTCTAGACCAGAAAGTGGATAAGCTCAGTGCATCTCGCCGACTCAGCGTTTTGCTCCAACATAACCTTGATGTGGCCGTTACTACTGATGCACTGTGGGGGCTGGCTTATTCAATAAAAGACATATAGGTTCATTGTACTTTCAGCTGAACCAGTAATCATAAGGAGTGGACTGCTGCTCTGTTACGTTATGCTGTTTAGATGTCCTAACTCCAGTTTAACTGTTCTTTTTTTTTATTATTTTCTTTTTATTTGGAAAAGGTGTTATCACAGTGGATACAAAACTTTACAGATATATTTATACTTAACTCTTTTCCCGTTTTAAAATACATGAAAAGAGGCATGCGGATGCCACAGTACTTGTGAGTGAACTCAGTCCTCTTGAGAACTGTGGGTCCTCCATCCTCACTTTCTGAAGTACGTGGCCGTGTAAACCGTTCCACAAGTACAGATTTCACACGTCTACACATGTTACACATCAGTATTCAGTTGCATACTCGGCCTACATGCCCATGTATACTTCTCCATCAAACCACCAGCAGTTACATTTATCTTTCTTACATAATGCCTTATATATCTCACACTCTATTAAAGACGTAACTATATACATTAGAACCCAGGGAGCTTACATTACATTCTCAGTATTCTCAGCAAGAAGAGGAAAGGAAGAAAAAAGTCAGTGGAGTCATACAAAGTCTGCTCTTATTGGGGTTATAAATTCGGAAATTTGGATCCTCAAAAGAGTAATTCAACTTTTCCATTTTAAATATTTCAAGGATTATTCCGTACCAATCATCCAATGTAGGTGGTACTGGATTTTAGGCACCTGCTTGTGATAAATTTTTTACTTGCCGCCAAAAGAGCCCGCAGCAGCTTTATATCACTCCTCTGTCTCAAAAACAAAACGTGGCCCAGATAAATAGTCTCCAGGTTCAGGGGTATTTGAGTCTTAAATACAGTGCTTAATGAGTTATGAATACGTTTCCAGTATAAACTCAGTCTGGGAGGGTGGTAGTTTTTCAGATTTCCATGGATACTGTTTTATTATAAATTCACAAGTGTTTGTATTGTTAACCAGTCGGTTAGACAGTCTGACTGGGATTTCTCTGGCTGTTGTTGCTATGCCAGCTTCCAGGCTTCTGGTTGGTTCACAATGTTGTCCTCAGCATATAAATAAGCCAAGGAGAAGTAGGTCAGGTTTCTCCTCCCTTCTCTCACTACATCCCTCTCCTTCCTCTCAGTCTGTACACGTCTGTCTGTCTTCTCTCCTCCCTCCCTCCCTCCCTCCCTCCCTCTTCTCCATCTCCCCCTGATGTTGCAGCGGAGAAAGCTGCTTTGTGGATCCCTCTCATTAGACATAATGGGGTCTCTTTAGCTCACGTGATGAAGCAGAATTCAGTCATCGGTTTGCCTCCACAGGCCCTCCATTAGGGGGGGGGTGACTGACACCAGCCTCTCGTGCTAGAAGATAGAAAATACAAACAGCCGAGAGGGAACATGTTATTATCTACCACTGACAGGAGGTGTGTTATCAGACGGAGAGTTGAATTGAGAGGGACGCACAAAAATTAATCTCAAGTGATGCTCACATATATTTACCTTTGGTAATGGGATATTTTCAGTTCCATTGTTTAGACTGGGGTAACAAAACTACTTGGATAAGGTTAGAAAAGAAAACATAAATAAATAAACAACGTAAAGTCAACGACTTTCTTGCTTGTTATACTCATTATTATACCACGTAATTCTCAGTAGCGGCCTCTCGATATATGGACTTGGTAAATGGACTTGCATTTATATAGCGCTTTTCTAGTCTTCCGACCACTCAAAGCGCTTTACAGTACATGTCAGTATTCACCCATTCACACATACATTCATACACTGATGGCAGAGGCTACTAAGGTGCCAACTTTGCACATCAGGATCTAATCTAAGTACTCATTCACACACCGATGGCTATGCCTTCGGGAGCAATTTGGGATTAAGTGTCTTGCTCAAGGACACATCGACATGTGACCCGGAGTAGCCAGGGATCGAACCTTCAACCTTCCAATTGGTGGACAGCCTGCTCTACCATCTGAGCCACAGCCGCCCACTACGTCACTTGCATTGACCGAATGCAAAAACATCCACATTCAACATATCTGTGGTTTGTTAGAAATGTACAATGCCAAAAAAAAAAATTTCCTGCCGACCGGGCTGGTTGGATGATGAATCCTAACGGCTTTGGTGATCCCCTGACTTTTCATATCGCACCATCATTAGGCTGCAGTTTGTCCTTCTTTCCCATTCCCATCAGCCTCAGCTATACTTTTTATTTAGTGCTAATCACTACATGTGAATCACATCTTTTCCTTGGAACTGGGATTTCCTGCCTTAAGTGAAATTCAAATTGCAGATACCGGTAATTAATCAGAAAGGTTTTTCTTTTGTCATGTTCTCATACCGTCTGCATTAGGGCATACTGTACTTCGGCTATCGGTTTGCAGAGGTTGGCATACAATCAAACCGGTGTAAGCTCATACACCGGACCGAACCAGCAAAACCTGCAAACCGTACCAACTCTAAAAAAAAGCTAAATCCCTGTCAGATGATAGCTGATGGGTTCCCAGATTGCATTTCGGCCAATGCGTTCCACCTCTGCAACCAAAGCGTGTTTGGTCAATACTACTCGGACTGCAAGCAGACTACAAACTGACTTCACTGCACGGATTGCTGCTGATGTCATCGGTCAGTTTGTTCTGATGAGTTTTCTTTGTCAGAGGTGAATCAAGACAGCACACACATCATTTCCCAGCATATTCGGCCAGTCAGTTTCCAGGCACTCATATGATCTGTAATGCCGTCTGCTGGGCTGAATGGAGGACTGTCAATCGATAAAAGCTTTTCTCATCTACTCATCCCTTTATTCCCAAGCTGCAGGCAGCTGCAGGACTCTGGACCTCCACAATCAGCGCTTCCCCCATGGCAAACGCTAATTTCACTCTGGAGGCTGCTGTGGAGTAAAGTTTGACAGTTTCCCTCCAAAATAAAATGACTGAATTATGTTATTCCTGTTTATCCTGGCTGATGCACTGTTCAGTTTGGTGAAGTCTTTTTGTTGTAAAATGTGGCACTGGTCATGCTTGGAATATCTCTGCATTACATGTCATGCCTTGTAGACAACTCTTGATATGAATACGTGGTAAATCCTGGAGTTAATGTAATCCCAGAGTTGAGCAGACTCTGGGATTACATTTACATCTCTTGCAGCACTGAGCGGCGGGCAGATGTCCAGCTAGGTCAAGGACGTCACTGACAGACTCAGCTGCTCTGACGCAAGGCCAGCCAGTGCATCAATTTAATGTACTTCCACTGTTCATGTTTCTTGTTAAATGTTTTCTTGGGGCTTTGAATTGTTCCTAGGAATTCATTAGATTATACTATAATACTTCTTTGGATAGGACAACAACTCCTGATGGCATATTATCATTGATTGGTGTTGATCTCAGGTAAACTACTGTATGTCTTGGCATGGAAGGAGGCATGCAAACATTTTTTTTTTGTCTACTTGTTTCGGTGGTTTGAGGTACAAACACATTTTGGTGTGACATTAGAGTTGTTTTTTTTTTCCACTCTAGCTGTTGAATTGGGACACACACATGTCTTCATAATACAGGAACTGGCAAGATTGATCATGTCAAGGAATCCTTTGTAGACGATCATCGTTGTACCAATGTTTATTGAGTAAAATACTGACTGTCTCCCAGTAACTCAGGTGCTTCCTGGACTCCTCTTAGGGAATCATTGGCTTAACAAAGCTAGGAAAC
>CAKALG010031219.1:0-15406 GCA_916700815.1 Helicolenus hilgendorfi | reverse complement strand
TAATAAATAAAAAATAAATAACAATTTAGTTAATTTATATCTATGTATTTATTTGTTATATTTTGTTTTACAAAGTTAAGAGAGCAAAGCTTAAGTCAAGCCTGATGTTTCCTTACACATAACAGAATGATCCTAGTCACTTCCACACAGTGAGGCATACAGCTTATTAATTAAACACTGGTATCAGATTGGGTCTCGCTACCGGGACTGAAAAAGTCAGATCGGTGCATCCCTAGCCACAAATACATTAATAATGCATTGAAGTGGGTGGAAAACAGAAAACATGAGTCAGTTTAACAACCAGTTGTGGCTCTAATTGAGTGTTTGTTTCATAAAATGTTTCCATGTTAAAACGAAAGCAAGCCATCCCATATCATATAACACGCTTTTCAAATGTTTTCCAAGACAGATTATCATTCCAGACAGATCAATAACCATGAGAAAGAGGTGCAGATCTAGATACACCTTTGTCTTTTTAGGGAGAAGACAAATTAGAAGAATTTGCAGACCAAATGGTGCTGATTCAACCAAACATCTGGCTCGTACAGGCTCTTTTCTTGAAAAAGCCAAATGCTTCAACGGATGAGTGTCTGAGGATAGAGAGTGTTGTATGTTGTACAAAATCACAAATTTGCTTATTTATTGTAAATAAAATTGACTTGACTGGTGTGACTTTGGTGAACAGCGGGGATTGGACCAACTATAAAGAAATGTCATTCAGGACGTATTGTGACAGCGAGGGAATGCCCACAAAACAAACTACACAGAACAGCTAACCGTTGGCTGAACCAGCTGTTCTCTGTTGTATTACATTCAGGCCACATGTATAGACTGTGTGCGTACCAAGTGCAACATCTTATCAGTGATCTGTCTGTTTTGCCTCGACGTGTGAGCTGGTATGGTGACATTTCAGATAGCAAATACAAACTTGACTGCGTGACCTAGTGCAGCTGATTTTATTAAATGATTTCTTAAAAGCGTGCTGCACTCAACATTCTTATCCTCAACACTCAAATGCTTGCTCTCTGGAGTCATGTCAAGATGTTTGAAATGACAGCCTCTGGGTCGCAGCTAATGGACTTTTTTCTGTGTTCCATGAAGCACCAACAAGCATCTTGTTAAGCATCTTTTAGGCTGAGAACACACTTTTTCAGGCTACAATCAGACATGCCATGCGAGCACTTACTAATGTCTTATTTTCTTTAAAAAAAAAATAAAAAAAATGTTACTAAGTAGGCAACGTGTACTGTAGCGCTGAAAGACACTCTTATTGTAGTTTTTTTATGCACTACCAACTTTTGAAGACATCTGGCTCTTGTTCTATGGACGATAAATGCAATCATTGTAAGTTACTTTGGACAAAAGCTTCTGCTAAATTAATGTCATGAAAGACCTTGAAAGGCTGCCGTTCCTGTTAATACCTTTAAAGCAGATGACCTACAGGATTGTTGTGTTGTTGTTGCTAGGCAACTATAGAATCAGCCAATGGTTGGCTCTCAGAGCATAGAAAACACAGCCATGTAAAATTTTATTAAAAGGTGCTTTATACGATATCCAGAGCATTGATATAGCAGCAGACAACTAATTGCTATGTAAAGATATAGTCGAGTAATGTCTACCTGAGCAGAAAATGAAGTCGCTCTCCCTCTGTGTGTTTTAATCCGAGCTTCTACCAACCATGACATACTGGCTTGTTGGCAAGGAAGCTAAATGATGCTCCAAACTTCACTAAATTTTGGCGAGAAAAAACTGGCATGGCTATTTTCAAAGGGGTCCCTTGACATCTGACATCCAGATAAGTGAATGAAAATGGGTTCTATGGGTACCCACGAGTCTCCCCTTTACAGACATGCCCACTTTATGATAATCACATGCAGTTTTGGGGCAAGTCATAGTCAAGTCAGCACACTGACACACTGACAGCTGTTGTTGCCGGTTGGGCTTGAGTTTGCCATGTTATGATTTGAGCATATTTGAAATGCTAAATACAGTACCTGTGAGGGTTTCTGGACAATATTTGTCATTGTTTTGTGTTGTTAATTGATTTCCAATAATAAATATATACATATATTTGCATAAAGCATATTTGCCAACTCCCATGTTGATAAGAGTATTAAATACTTGACAAATCTCCCTTTATACACATGTTGAACAGATAAAAAATGTGCAATTAATTTGCAATTAATTGTGATTAACTATGGACAATCATGCGATTAATCGCGATTTTAAATATTATCGACTGACAGCCCTAGTAAATAGTAATATTATTGTAAAGTAATTTGTAATTAGTAATTTCGCTCTCAGTGGTATCTGACTGGAATAACTTCTTTATCTATAAAGCACTTCTCAAAACAATGTTACGAGTCATTTGCAGTAAAACAGGTATAATACAGCAACAGATGGTTAAAAAGCAAATAAAATAAGAATGGGATGACAATTAAAATTCCAATTACCCAAAAATGAAAAGATTTTTATGATTCAAAAGAAGACTGAGAGGCCCAGACAACAAAGGCCCAGCCACCTTTTGTAACGAACAGAGATGTTGGACCAATAAAAGGTTAAAAAAGCCCCCCCAAAAGATCTCAAGCAGCGATCAGAATTAGCTGATCACAGAGCAGGAGCCTGACCAAGCAAAGCTTTTAAAAACAAGCAATAAAATCTTAAAAATCAATTCTAAAACAGACAGTTAAGTGCAGTGTAGCAAAGATAATGGTCAATTCTCCTGGAATGTGAAGAAAAGAAAAGTCTGGCAGCAACATTTTTTCTTAGCTGTAGCCGGTGGATATTTCGCCTGGTAAGACGAGAATAAAGTGAGTTACAGTAGTCAGGCCTGGAGGAGATAAAAGCACAGATGACCTTTTCCAGGTCTGCAAATTAGAGAAATGGCCGGATCTCGGTGATATGTGTTAATGTTGGATGTGCCGAGACCTCTGCCTCTTTCTCAGCCAAGTGCTACTATAAGTATCATAAAGAGAAGACTGGAGGTATTTTTGTAGCTCCACGGAGTCAAGCTCCAAGGAAGGCTCACACACACCCGCCCTGACTAACAGACAAGCCTCACACGTCACCTCGCCGACAACTGGTGTGACTTGTCACATACTAACTTGACACTGAATATTCTAACAATGCTGCTGCCAACATCTATCGCACCTGACACAGGTGTCGTGCAGCCGTACAAAATAGACAGGAATCTGTTCTCAGCAGATTTAGAGGTCATGGGGAGAAATAATATTTTTTTAGAAGAAATAGTTCCTCACTCTTTTTTTTTTTTTTAAACACATTGTCAATAGAAACTCTATCTGTCATTAGGGCTGTGTATTGACAATAATCTGGCGATACGATACGTATCATGATATAGGGTTTACGATTCAATATATTGCGATATATAGCGAAACTGTAAGCAAGGCGATATATTGTGATTTTTTTCAAAATCTAATTTTAATAAATTTGTTAAAGTATTAAGAACACACCGCATAAAATTTGAGTAAAAAAGTTTTTTTTATGCAATCAGAACAGTGGGATCTGCATTTGAATTTATCACAGTCCCTGTAACATCCAACATCATAGCACTGCTTGTTGTGCAATCTGACCCACAAATCTTTGCATGAAAACTATTAATTAAAAATCAATAGTGTTTTTGAGAATTGATACTCAAATGTATCAATATATTCTTAAGTCCCTGTCTATAATTTCAAACTTTTTAACTTCAACAAAAATGATTTTCCTCCATTATAAATCATCACAGTAATTAGTGATAGAGTGGTATTTTAAAATATGAGATATATTACGGCTGTCAAAGTTAACATGATAGTAAAGTGTTAACGCAAATTTGTTTTTTAACGCCACTAATTTCTTTAACGTATTAACTCAATCGCTCTTCCTGAAGTTGTATCAGGCTCGAGTGAAGATCTAGAAAATCTAAAGAATCCATTGGTACCAACAATGTCATAGTAGCTCATTGCGAAGGAGGTTAATTAATGCTCCAAACATGCGCAAAATTTTGGCGAGGAAAAACTGGCATGGCCATTTTCAAGGTTCTATGGGTACCCACGAGTCTCCCCTTATCAGACAAACCCACTTTATGATAATCACATGCAGTTTGGGGCCAGACAGCACACTGACACACTGACAGCTGTTGTCGCCTGTTGGGCTTGAGTTTGCCATGTTGTGATTTGAGCTTATTTTTTTATGCTAAATGCAGTACCTGTGAGGGTTTCTGGACAATATTTGTCATTGTTTTGTGTTGTTAATTGACTTCCAATAATACATATATACATACATTTGCATAAAGCAAGCATATTTGCCAACTCCCATGTTGATAAGAGTATTAAATACTTGACAATTCTCCTTTTAAGGTACATTTTGAACAGATACAAATGTGCAATTAATTTGCTATTAATTTGCGATAAATTGTGGTTAACTATTTTAATAGATTGACAGATTTTAACGTAAAAAAATAATTTTCCTTCATTAGGAATCATCACATGAATTGGTGATGTAGTGGTATTTTAAAATATAATAAAATATGAATTATATTTTATCAATAATAATAAAATAAAATCCTCCACACTCTAATAGCTTTGCGCAAATATAGTGTAGTGTGTCACCTTCCCTCACATTGTGGGCTAGAAAAATCTTCCAAAAAATAATAACCAACACTAGTTAATTTACAAATCAACCAATTATTTGTATTTGTATTGTATGAAAATAGAAATGCAATTATATGACTGATATATTTAAGGATTCCTCCTGTGACAATGGTTCACTTGGGAATTTAACATACTGTGAAATGTCATAACATTTTCATTTTACCCAGTTAACAGTGACTGTGGCTTTAATGAAAAGACAGCACAACATTGCCACATTGTTTACTCACTTGCTTCTGTCAAATTTACTGCCATCTGACTACAGTGAGCATTCAGGTAACAAAGTTGTCAGTGAAAGTTTTCTAAATATCAATAACCAGACGGATGACTATAAGATTTTAATCACTTCAGATAAACAGCAGCAGATGTACTGTTCGGGTAATGATCTGGGATAAGTATGAGCTTTGTTTGTGAGATGCAGACTCCAAACACGAGTTTCTGCTTCCTCAAAGCTCCGTCGGGTTTCGTGTTTTGTCTCTTAAGCTGTGAAAAGCAATAAAGCACTACATCATCTACTTTAATTCAATATATATCCCGGCAGCAATAAGCATGGATGTCACATCTTAGAGGCGCTGTGCAACAGACACCTCTAGCAGGGTGTCTTATTCCATTATGCTCACACCCAATCCCTCATGATGAGTTTATACCCTGGGGATCAAAGGGCTGCGGTCCCAGACACATGACCTGGATCTCAGGTCCCACTGAAATGTCAAGAGGTGAGGCTGGGACATACCGGCTTGTGAGACACGCAGAGTGTAACTCGGTAAACGCATACTAACAACACATCCTCTGTGGCTGCTTCTAAATGAGCCTCACCACTACTACTGGTGGTGAGAGGGGAACTGATACACACAGTGAAGGGAGCATGTTGAAAGTTCAATGAGTGCACCACGGTGGGGGTACAAGAAAACTAATTTTGGATTTCAACAGTAGTGTCTTCTCCTTAGTGCCTCTGTCTCTGATGATTGTGGATTACTAGATTCATTGCCTTCTGTTTATATACTGTACAGCAGGTCTATTAATATTTATAATAGTGTTGATAATCCAATCTTACTGATATCATTATAGTGAAAAGAAACCAGGGTGGTTGGGGATTTGCAGCGTATCAGGACTTTTCCCAGCCCATAAAAAGGCATGCAGAAACAGCACTGTTGTTGTTGAGCACGACTAAATCCAAGCCTTAGCCTCTTGCTTTCTCCTTTAATCTCACTTTGCAAATGATCAAAACTACACACACTCCCAGAGCAGTAAGATATACTGCAGAAGCTGCATTAAGATTGCATCGAATCAAACAGAATACTAAAGCTCCAGCATGATTAATGGCTTCTGTATACTGGGTGAACAAATATTAGGAAATAGAGCAATAAACAGTGATGGCACAACATTTCTTTTCTCTGCTTTTTTCATTGTCTGGGGCATTTCTCCCGAGCAATCCACATACCCTTCAACACTGTTTTCTAGACAGCACCTGAACAAGGCGCCTCGAGCCCCAACCTTCCTGAAGACATGCACCGAGAGAGCACACATTAGTCAGAAAAAGTATCTGGGAGGAACTCGTTCGCGGTAGAAAACCAAGGGGGAAATGTGTGCTTGCTGCAGAAATGCCAAACAAGACCTTGTGAAAAGCTGGATACACAGCCAGTCTTAATTTGAGGTCAAATGCTGAATATATTCCAACAGAATCAGCCAGTGCAGCTGAATGAAATGTGTTTTTTTGAAAATGACAGAAGCAAGCAGTTAATTGGGTGTTTTATAATCCAGTTAAATTTTTACTAAAGTGGTGAGCAGTGTTACCTTAGACACTCTCTGGGCCACCTCCCGGCCAACAGAGAGCCCTTGGACAAATGTGCGTGCGGCGATGAATGCCCGGGTAACCTGAGCCTTGAGCTTCCTGGGCACGTCTCCAAAGGGCTTGAGCTGGTCGGTGTACTTACTGATACACTCCAGATAGTCCTCAGTGATGACGTACTGGGAGTTGAGCAGTGTGAACATGCGCTCCAGCAGCCGCGACCAAAAGTCATTTAGCATTTCCTCCAGGTTAACATTTCCTCCTGTGTAATAGCGCTTCAGCTCTGCAAACAGGTTCTCAAAGACCTCTGAGTTCTGCATGTAAGGCTTGCCGTAAGTCCTCACAAACATCTCATTCAGGGACCTCTCCGTGTTCTCCAGTAGCTCCAGGAAGAATTCTGAAGAAGAAAAGAAAAAGTGTTTTACTTATGTCTGATTTTCTTTCATGCGTGACGGTGTTGCTATAGATTATAATGTACATGACACACATAGATAAGATGGGAACCTGGGAGGATAATGATTAAAATAGAAATGCAGCAAAATGTCATTAACTGTGTCTGATTGCAAGATAGAACACAGCTTAAAAAGGAAGTCTGCTCTTGATTGCAATGCCGACACCAAATACGCCGACAACCAGAGTATACCAAAATAGCAAATCAATTACGGCTTCTGATGTTGATTTCATTTTGAAGAGACTTCCCAGCTTTGTTGATTTCTTATCTCCAGTGAACTACTTTTAACATTGCAATGTGCGCCTTTCCCATATATATTTCTGGAAAGCAATAAGTTCTGTGTTTGCAGTGCATGAGGTCAGTATTTGTTGTCCCTATATCACCTGTGAACCTTAAATACATCTATGTACCTTGATGGAAAGGACATATATTGTTAAAAGATTTCCTATACACTGATTCACATACTGCTCCATATGCTGGAAGCATAAGGCTGTCAGATGAAGTGCCACAAATGATCCTTCAGTATGATTACGATTCCACAATACAGTTTGTCTGTAAGGTTTCCAGCCGTTCTGCGTTCTCCTTTTTAGGCACCACTTGTTGTTTGCCTCATGACCTCTATAACTCACCACAAATTGGGAAGAGATGATAATATTCCTGACCATCTGCTATCCATAATGATAGTCCTCGCTTTCAAGGACCAAGATTAAAATTTAAATAGGCTTCAAAACTCTGCACATTTAACTGCAAAGTGAAATGCTTCAAGACTAGACGGAGTCCCGTAAAGGGTGGTGTAGGTTACAGAAAGTATTTTATATTCCTCAGTTATTGTCTTGAATAGGGCAATATGTCCCATCCAAAGCTTTAAAACTGAATCAATTGATTTTTTTTGGCCACTTATTAGATGGTGGAAAGCTGTAAATACAATATTGACATTTTATCACCTCATAAAGTTGTTACATGTTAGCAAACAGTCGCCTATTTACACGTCATCTACCAGACAGATTAGCATAGCTTGGAGCTGTTTCTGGGCTCAAATTTGAGTTAAATATTCACTGTCCTTTCCGTTCTGTTTTGGTCTCCGGACGGAAACACTATGTTGACCAGCCAGTCGCCAACTTTGTCTATCTGCTGTTTGGTGTTGGACAGGTAGAGTACAGTGGGCTTATCAGAGATTTGTCACTAAAAACAGCTACATACTGCATCTGGAATAGGGTTGATGAGAGACTGATTTCAAGTTTCAAGTTTGTTCATTCGTCGTATGCACAGCAATTACAGCAAGCAGTCATTGGCAATGAAAATCTTGGGCCCCAGGTACCCTTCAAAAAGACTCATTAAAAATATATATATATACAAAAACTGCAAAACTGCATGTGATTATCATAAAGTGGGCTTGTCTGTAAAGGGGAGACTCGTGGGTACCCATAGAACCCATTCACATATATTGAGGTCAGAGGTCAAAGGACCCCTTTGAAAATGGCCATCACCAAAATTTAGCGTAAATTTGGAGCATTATTTAGCCTCCTTCACGATGAGCTAGTATGACATGGTTGTTACCAATGGATTCCTGGATGGATAGGTTTTCTAGTTTCATATGATACGAGTATCGTCACGGTATCTTTAAAACTGAGCCAACTGTGACCTAAAAAATCGCAAATTGTGTGGTGTTAAAATGAATTATAATATATAATTCATTATATAATATATACAGTATTTACACACAAAGATAAGTAAACAGTTTGCAAAATAGTAAGTAGAGTAGAGTATATAGAGCTAAGGTGACTGATCAAAACAGTTGCAGACCGCAAAACCAAAACAGTGAGCCGACAGAAATATGAGGCTGAAGGTTGATCACGCAAGCAAAACCTCTTCACATTACACACAGTCATTTGTTTCAATGCTAATAAAAAAATATTAATTAGTGCAACTTCAACGTCTCTAATTTCACTGAGGTATGGGCTAGTGGAAAGAGCAGCAACAGTGTGAACAAAGCCTGCAGTAAAAGGTTAAAAAGGTGGAGATAATTAAATATAATGAGCTGCGTGGGTTGTCCCTGTAATAGCATGCCAACTATTGATACCAAGGACACCATTACCAGAGGTGATTTCTCTCTGCATTTTACAGTAACTGCCACCTTTGTATCTCACTGTATATTTCACAATCAGCATGGTCTAAATTAGCATCTGTATAGTTCATTATCAGTCCATCTCTGAATGCCGTGTATGTGTGCCACCTTGTTTCAAAACATCCACCATCGTCAGTTCCAAACAGACTACAGACCCATTGCTCTGACACCTATAGTCATGAAGTGCTTTGCAAGACTCATCCTGTCCTTCTTCAAACCACCTCCTGCCAAACATCCTTCAAGCTGATGGCACCACGGTCCTCGGCCTCATCAAGGACAAGGACTGAGTCGGCCTACAGGAATACTGTGTCAGTATGGAGTACAGATAACAATGTAGAGCTCAATGTCAACAAGACGGTGGAGATGGTCATGGACTTCCGGAAACACCCGCCTTCACATCCCCCGCTACTCATCAACAATACAGCAGTAAAGGTGATGGAGTCTGTTAAGTTTCACACCACAATCACCGGCGACCTAAGATGGGAGACCACCAGACACCTGAACAGTTTTTGTTCCCTAAGCTCTCTCCTCAACAACACATCCTAGTTCCCTCCTTCATTCCCCAACCGCCCACTACTCATCAGCGCCTAATGCCCCACCTTCCCTGAACTGTTTAGCTGTAAAATGAGAAAGTGTGCTCCGGCTGTTGGGCGGTGCTTGGTATTTCCTCAATTAATCTCAACATGACTGCCTGGTCACAAACTTTCTCAACCTACAGCTAAACAGTACACTACAAGATGTTTCTGAAAACATTTGAGGTGAGGAACAGTCTGTGAAATCATGCAGATGCCATTAGGAGCACTGGAGGACACAAAGGCACAGCATTTTTTTTCGGATTACCTGTCTCATGCACTACTGTCAGGATATAGTGACCGTTCTATAAAAATAACTTTTCTTAATCGTATTTGCTCCAATTCTTCCCAATGCTGCTTTAAACTTTTGACTTTTATCTTTTTACTGCTCTGTAACACTAAGTCAAATTCCTGTGTACATTGTACATTTGGCAAATAAAGCAATTCTAATTCTAAAGCAATTTATGGTAGCTAGGTCACATGACCACATATCTATTAAAATGTCCATTGGGCCATTCACATTACAGATCACTTATCAGAACGGCCATGACCATACTGTAATGGATTTGAAGTGGTCATTAGTGCTCAGCAATGCAGGTGAAACTAAAAATTACAGCAGCAGGGAAACAAAATAGCAAGACTCTCCATGATACCACACAAATCCATGTTGCACACCAACAGAAAGTCACATATGAAAAATATTCCTCATCTGCAAGGAAGTAGAACATCCAGGATGTTATTTCATGATGTTATTACCTGATTGAGACAAATGTATTTTTAGCTGCAACCAGCAGCCACTATAACTCACTTGATGTTAGCTTGGAGGGTAAAGGTCACATTTGCCACAGAAGAAATGCAGGAGATTCCAATCCTGCATGAATCTATTCAGTCCAAACCTGCTTCTGATTTATCACATGAAACACACTTGTTAAAGACTTGCTTTCTCTATTCTTATCACAATTAATTATTGTTCATTAGCACCTCTTATCAGGTTCCCGTGAGTGTTAACTGTATAGACGCCCTCTGGGGATCTGATTAAATTAGCTTTACTCTCTCACATTTTTTCCAGCTATCTTAAGAGGATATCTTGTGACTTCTTCTTTCGGTAGCACACACAGTCTGAAGGACTTGTGATGTTGGTCTCAGTAATTCTTGAGACTATAGTAAATGAAAGACTACAGTGAGCTTTAAATATGCAAAGCTCTAAGCGTGATTTGTGCTTCAGAGACTCCTTGTTGGTAATGAAAATAGTCAGCGGTGCTGAGCGATATGCGCGCTGATTAATTACAGCTTCAAAAGTAATTTCATTTTAAAAAATGTGCATTTTGAAAAAAAAAAAAAGCATCTTGATGCAGTCAGGTTCGTTGCCCAATGTGTCTGCTGAAATATTTATTTAATATAACCAATGTAATTAAGGCAGAATGTATTGTTAATTTGGACAGCCTATTTGATGTAATTCTCAGCTCTGTTTTGGAGTGATTACGATGAATAATTACATTATGGATGAGCTCAGTATAATTCTGTGACTAATATATTTAGTTAAGAAAGACAACTTAATCTAATTAGGGGAAATTCATGAGGGGGATGGTATTTTACAACAACAAATTTAGTTAAATGTCAGAGACTAAAATCATCAGGAAAGCTTACATAAATCCTTAACACATCTTAGTAATTACGAGAACTGTCCAAATGAATGGCTGCAAGAGCTGCAAGCGGAGGATAATGATGCTGAAATGCTGGACAGGGGTGATTCTAATACTCCCAACTTGCAGAGAGTTCATTACATTTCGCTGATAAAGCTCAGTTTGGCTTGCTGTGCGCACAGAGCTGTGCAGAGGTTACACAGAGCCATCTTCTCTGTGATAAAGAGAAAGCCTGTGTTTCCGTGCTTCCACAGCTGCTTGCTCTCACAGACACTTACTAATGGATGCTCTCCTAGATGTCAGTAGTAGTCTCAATTTCAGCAATCTTTAAACGGAACGCTGCTATTTTAAATCTTTGAACTAGATGATGAAAACAGTGCTTTTCATCTATAAGCAAACAACAGTGTTTTGAGACAATATGGAGACTACGGAGCATATAACTAACAGAGGTAGCTGTGGATGGGATGACATCTACTGTGAAGACCCTTGAGGGAAGTGGCCTGCAGAATTAATTACTGCAAAGTCTCCTGAACTGTGACCAGCCATAACTTATGGGGATAAAATGGGATGGTTTTCCACCACAATTCACTTTTCTTCTGTTGAGTAGCCTCATTACAATCTATGATAACTGCCTCGCGCCAACCATTCAAGTTGCAGTTTACATCTATGTCTGTCCAAAATGTCATCACTTCATCATTTTATTCTATTAGACGTTTGAGCGAAATTGTCATAATTAGCATACAGTATGAATTAGAGTTGGGTTGATTTCCGGTTTTGCCGGTCTTGTCCGGTCTGGTGTACAAGCTTATACCAGTTTGATTTTATGCCGACAAGCAGGCTGTATTGAAGGTGACACGGCCCTAAATCCAGCTTGTATTGCATTACTAATAAACAACATGACAACGTGATTAACATAATATTGTTCATTTATAAACAAACTAACGGAGCCACTAGGGTCTGACAGGCTGTGAAGTTATCAGTAACGTTATAGCTAGCGGTACCATTTTTTTCCTTCCCGATTCCAATTGCGACACCTGAACTTGCGGTATCGGCCGATACCGATCCGATACCAGCGTCGTGATAAAAAGAAATATAGTTAATATTATTATTAGTATTATTTAACAGCTGTGACAAACTAACTGCAATCAGTTCTTCTTCACTGTTTTAAAACAGTAGTTGCCAGTGGCAGCCATGATACATCCAGGGCGACAGCACAGTGAAGGCTACTGAAGAATTGATTTCCGGTTAAACAAGTTGATTTTTTTCTGGTTTAATAAATTACGGTATCGGATCAGTACATAGACTAGCGTACTCGGCGATACCCAATACAACATTTTTTTGTCAGTATCGTGTGCATTTCCGATACTGGTAATGGTATCGGAACAGCTCTAGTTATAGCTGAAGGTAGCTGTACACACACTGCGGGTGTAAAGCTTAGGTTGTCGGTGAATAAATGCTACAACGCCTCAAGACCCAAGCCAAGCTCCCGTGTCTTGCTTTCCCCCTGCTGATTAAAGTGAAGGGGGTTAGCCCCAATTTGATGACAACTTCAGCCCAGGTCCCCTTAAGGTGGGCTGTTGAGGTGGACCAGCTATTCTCATATTGTGACAAGTGGCTGCTCAATTGGGACAAATTAGACATCTGTGCACAAACAAAGTAATCAAAAGCACATATCAGGCTGCAATCAACACCTAAAATGGGTATCCATATCAGTCTGTGGGTTAATACTTGATATTTCAGCTTTACATCTTGAGCAACTGATTAATATATATTTTGGCTTTTTGAGATGGACGTGGGATGTCTATCTCAAAATTTGTGTTAACCTGTCTCAGACAAAATCCATATATACAGTATTTGGACACTTTAGGTATAAACAGGGCCTCAAGAGTGGAGTGCAATTTAAGAAATCAATACGATGAGGCCGTGTAATTACTCCAAAATCTCGGGAACATGGTAGATAATTTGTTCACCTTCATTCATCAAAGCTGGGGCCTCAGTAAAACCCTTACCAATCAGATCCAAGAGAGATAGAGATTATTGTGATGATTTCAGGCAGAAATGAATACAGTTGCAGTGGCTTTATTGAAGAAAATGTGATGCAATTCCTGGCACTTTTATCCATTTTAAATGGAGGAGATGTTAAAAAAAAATCATGCATGTAGGTAGAAAAATTATCATTTGGTGGAACTTCTCAGGGGTAATCCACACCCCGGGAGTAAGCTCTGCCTGAGAAGACAACTTAGGGGAAAATAAGGTCCTATGGACAAAAACAAATTCGCAAGATAGTTGTTGTGTTGAGGTCTAGGATGTTTGACCTGGGCTTGTAAAATTGGTTCTGAATTATTTTATGCATTTGTAAGCATTCTCACAATTTGTACACATTTTGCAGAAGTATAATGGCATTGCTTAAAAATACAAGAAACTAGTTGCATTTGCATTAAGTCTTGTGAATGTAAAATCTAGGGATGCACCGATACCACTTTTTTTCAGACCGAGTATGTGTTGTATCGGAGCCGTTTTGCGAGTACGAGTGCGAATACATGAGCACAGTATCGGACCCGATACCCGATACTGGTATCGGTGCATCCCTAGTAAAATCAGATATTCCTTGAGGGACTGACCAATACTAAAATGCTGCATATACAAAAAAAACCTCATACTGTATTAAGCACTGTCACAATGGTGACAATTTTACAATATGTTGTTTTGAGTGCAGCATTGTATTTCATAGCGATACACCAGAAAAAGTTACCAAAAGAACCAAAATGCAGTCACAGAAAGTTAATGAATTCAGTACAAGAAGATATTTCAGATCATTTGTTAGATGTCGTCTATGTAAAACACATTCCTGCAAGCAACACATTGTCAAAACTATCTGTAATTCATCAGTGAAGCTACCCTGAGTAATCTGCAAAAATGACTTGTTTGGCCATCATGCAGCAGAAAAAAACACCTGTTATCTCCTGCAGAGCCACTCAGTGTCTTCTCCTACAGAACTACAGCCAATCACAGAGGGAGCCCATCTCTCACTTTGTGATAACTGAAAACTGCACAAAGCACTCACGGCTTGGTTTGCAACCTACTTGAGCTCTCATGTCCGTGCATGAAACTAGCAATTTTGCTGTCAAAAGGAGCACTTCTAATTCTACATGTCAATCATAAGTGGATCATTGATTTGGTCTGACAGGAGGCGCCGGTCTACAGAGGGCTGTTCTAAGTGCTATGCTACTGTACAACATGACAGGCTGACCTTTTATGTCTCCGTTTTCATGTGTTAATTCCTGCAGCCTGCATACTGTGAGTCACACAGTGGCAGTTAAAAGCAGAGCCATTCAATGTAAAATCACTCTAAACACTAGATACAAAATGAAATGGTATGCTGGTGAGTCAATACAGAAAAAGGTCTAATCTTATGTAATGTAATCTAATAAAATTATATATTTGCTCATATTTGAAAGTAACCATATCCGACTCTTTAACCTGAGGAAGAAAAGTGGAGTGCTTTCGGCACCATGCTGAACGCTGGTTCATAAATGTTAACTGGGATTTGGCCTACTGTCCTAAAATTAAAGTGCATATATTTACAAAAAAGTTGCAGCTTGTCCACCAGAAATCCTACAGAGAAGGATCACTAAAAATCCTGTAGTGTAAAGAGATGAATCCTACCTACTCTTCCAGTCTTCAACTGGATAGTCCAACATGACTTCCTAACTAAAGGAGGGTTTTGCTGAGCAAGCATGCCCTTTTCAGCACTGCCCAGCTCCACATTCATCCAGTCAGACACATCCACACCTGGTAGCTGGCCAGCACAGTGCAGACCTCTGTGGTTGGCAGCTTTTTGAGGACTAATTAAGGGTTAAGTGCTTTGCTCAAGGGCACATCGACAATGGCTGCTGAGGGAGGAGATAATGGATTCAAGTATTTGTATTTGTTATATTGCGAGGGCGCGCCGGGAAACCACAAGGTGACAGCGTCATCACAGTGAACAGTAACTGCCTGTCAGTGCCGATATGAATGGAGTATAGAACTCCAACAACATTTGCAATATAAATAAATATGCTGTCACTTTCTGAATCTATTTTATGTTGCATATTGGTAGCTAGCTAGTTAGATAGTAAAATAATGTTAGCTATAGCTAATTCCATAAATACAGTACTAGACTTTAGTTGACCGTGTATAG
>CAKALG010031217.1:0-23990 GCA_916700815.1 Helicolenus hilgendorfi | reverse complement strand
GGTTGACCAATCACAACAGTGGGCCAGCTGACCAATCAGAGCAGACTGGGCTTTTTGGGAGGGCGGGGCAGCGGCTCAAACAGAGCGTTCAAGCAGAGGGTGAAAGAGGTGATGCAGCAGAGTTGGTATGAGAAAAATTAAGTGGTTTTTTTTAACATTAGAGCATTTAAACATGTTCTAGAATAAACCCAAAATACAAGTATGCACCTGAAAAGGAACATAATAGGTCCTCTTTAATTCGCAAATAGTGATTGGGCCTTTAAAATGGAAAAAGAAAACATTGCTGAGCACTTAAAGACAAAAATAACCCCCCTTAGCTCACTCTCCTGAATGTTAATTGTTTTTTAACAAGTTCCAGACTAGAGACTCACCTATGTTCCCCACAAAGCGCCAAGCTCCATTATCACCCAAAGTGGCAAATAAGGTGCTAATGTTTGTTTGCGTCCCATCCCAATTAACTTACACTTCTTATTAGAACTATGTTCCCTCTCGTGCATGGCTGAGCTGTTGAGAATGTGACACATACCGGTTACACTGCGGTTACACACCACGGGTGAGAATTTAAAGTGATAGGGTAGTTTACCGTTATGTACAGTGGAATCCTTCAGCAAGCTGGGGTCAACGTCAGTCACTGAGGCTGTCCCACACCAGTAAGATTTAGTGAAAGGGAAGTAGCATGGCTTCGGGATTCCATACTGGCCTGGGATCAAGAGTAGAGAACATTATAATAACAGCTTGGCTTGAGGGAATATGGTACTTTACAGTGTATGTTTTCTCTTGACAGCCTGGCACAGATCCTGTCTTCTTTTAATCACAGTCGATGAGAAAAGCATTAAGACTAGCCTGCATTGGCTATTGATTTAAGTCGGGCTAGGGGAGGGGATCTCGTGCAAGAACTGTAAAGTAGATAGTGCACAAAGAACAAAATGCCAATTAATCTGCTTAAAAAATGAATACTGTACCTGGAAAGACATTCTCAATGTACCAGGTGAGTATCCAGTAAAAAGCAGCATCAAAGAGCATCATGATGATGGACACGCTGAAGGTGTAGCGGTCTCCCTCCTCTGGACTCTTGTTGATGTTGTACCACTGAATGCCGACGCCTTGCTCCTCGTACTTGGCAAAGTTCTCGCAGCCGTAGCCGAAGGCCACACATGACAATAAACTCTGTGGATGGAAGATGTGCAAAGTTAAAACATCCATAGTTAAAAGAGCAGTTTGGGAAATACATTCATTTATTTTCAGGAATTCTGTCCACAGAAAAAAACGCTTGAGGGCTTTTATTTTGAAACAGAAAAAGGAAGTGTTGAATTCAAATTAAATCTTTACTTTTTTCATGTCTGTGCTTTATTCTACAGATACAGACATTGGAACTGTAGTAATGTTGCTGTTATGACATCAATATACTGTCAAAAGATCACTTTCACTGTCCTTGACAAATTCTACAGATATAGACATTGAATGTAGTAACATTGCTGGTATAATATTATATAAGATCAATATACTGTCAAAAGAACATTTTCTGTTGTTTCTGTTGGCATTTATATGGTCTCAATCTGCTCATTTAATTCTTGGTAAGAAAAGAGTTATGTAGATGTAGGTGATGACTACCTTACCACCCAAGGTCACACTCCACTGATCAATAAACTATTGCGGCAGACAGATGAAAAATTGCCACACAGGCATCAGCTGGTTTAATTGCTGTGTTGCCTTCGTGAACATCTCTATGGACTTCATTGTAGACGAGAACAAAGACGGAGACTGAAACACGTCTGCTGAAAAACGAAGATTTGTTGGAGCTTTCATACAGTAGGAAATTGCAAATGATGCTTTGCCCGTGAGACATCATCTGCCATGGCCTATCACTCTGCGTTGCCATGTTGCCTGCCAGCTGTTTTATCACGCCTCATTTGCTCGCAGCGTTTTCACTCCGGTCGGAAGCAGCATTTGCCGAAGCTTCGGAGACGAACAATCATGGATACTGTTGTACATTACCAGGCGGAGAATCTGGGAAGCCCTGCAGTGACACAAAAGCCTCTATCCTGGCTGCTAACACTGCTGGCAACTTCCTGTGTTGTCCTCCATCCACTGCCCATCTACTGACAAGCAATCAACAGTGAGTCAGTAGATGAGGGGTGACAGCAGGGCTAGTGGGCACCCATCCTTGACCTCAGTATGAACGGCTGACAGAACCACAGGAGCCACTTATTTGGCTTTTGAGAAAAGGGCTTGAGTTGGGAGGCAGACAAAACAAGCCCCCTCTATTGAACACATGTCAACACAGACGCAGATTCAGCCACCATTCAGCTGGCTGCAGACAAAGAGCATTGTTAAGAGGAAGAGTGATCAGCCTTCCAGCACTTTCGAGGAAGTCATTTTCCAGCACAGTTTTTTTTTTTTTTAACTAGAATGATGGACGGGATCACAACGGAGACAAATGGGTTTCTGTCTGAATAAGTTTCCTTTAAAAACTGGAATAGTCAGTTTTTATTCTTACATGAAAATGTCAGAATACATAGTGTGTTTGTTCGAAAAGCGTTCCTCAGAATGAATTCCATTTGGGAAAAAAAAGAGGAGCCAAGAGCTGCAATAATCATACCATTAATCAATTAGTCTATTGATGGAAAATGTGCAATTGTTTTGATAAGCGTGTAATTGTTTAAGTAGGATAAGTATCAAAGATTCCCTTGTTTCAGCTTGTCAAATTAGCAGATTGAACATGTTTGGCCTGTTGGTCAGACAAATCAAGCAATTTGAAGACATCATCTTGTGCTTTAGGAAATCACACAAAACCATTTTTCACAATTTGACGACATTTTAAAAAACCAAACAATTCATCAATTAATTCAGAATAATCAGCAGGGCATTGTGATCGCTGATTGGTCAAGGCTGACGCCACATAATTGCAAAGTTACCGGCTTGATTTCAGCCGGAAGCCTTTGTTGCATGTTGTCATTTCTAGTCTTTCCCTCCTTGTTTCCTGTCTGCTTCTATACAGTCCGCTGTTGAATTAATGTAGTATTCATACACACTATACTGTATATTAAAATGTCAGCAGAGTCACATTACTGCAAATAGAACAATGAATTGATTTCAGCAAAAGGAAAACCTGAGAAGTTCTACATTATTTTGCCAGAATTACCATTTTCCTCAGGTTTTTTTCCAGGACTGAAAGATTAATTGAAAATATTTCAGGTTTTCCAGAACATAAAAAAGAACTCTGGGCTCTCTCTTGTTTCTACCTCATTAAAAACCGGAGGTAAGAGAGGGAGAAAAATAGACAAAGTACAGTAGAGTAGATAAATCGTTGGATTGTGACTATGCCCTGTCTTATAGAGGCCCTCTGATACACGGCCCGTAGCTCTCCTTTGGCACACAGCTGCAATCAAAAACTCTCCATATAAATCCAGGTGATCTTTTGAAATTCCGTTCCGATTAGAGACTTCATTATCAGGGACAATGTGGGGGAGAATTTGTATGCCTTGGCACGATGTAGTTTCATCCGAGTTGGGAGAGAGAGAGAAAAACCTCTGCACACACACACACACACACACACATCTCTCTGATAAAGTGCGAGGATGAACTGGATAGTGGTCTGGTCAGAGGAACATTGCTCATGCTAATTAGAGGGCTAGAGGGCTATCCATCTAGCTGGAGCAGGGGAGAAAAATCGCAGCGCCGGGGGAGGACCTAGCAATGGCACTTTGTGTAGAGATTAAATAAGGTTTGCACTGCTTGATATGTAAAATGCCTACCTAACCTCCATGCAGTCTGTAAAAAGGAAATGGACTTGGAAAAGAATGACATCATTTTAAAAGGACTTACTCAAAGACAAGCAAATATGTTCGCAGAGTTTGTCGGCAAAAGCGAGGTGTCCAAAGTGACTGAAGACGGAAGATGAAAGTGACTCCTGGCAGGTGCCAATGTAAGACATTATTGACTGCCACTATGTCAATTTGATAAATAAGAAACATGAGACTGTTTGCCACCTGCACCTCATACCGCATCGGTGAAATTGACAAATAAGGAAACATAACCTGATTGAAATTCTGGGAAGATTCGCTCGCACGCACGGCAATGAAGATTCAAGATTTTTTCCGTGTCTTTGTCTGCAGAGAGGACGGCTGGAGGACAAATGATAGCGGCACTGCCATAAAGGTCAGGCAGAAAGGCTACACTGAAAGTTGAGCAATGGTGCACTATTTATCTTTATCTCTTAGAGGATAGGAGAAAATCCCCAACTTCCCCGTACGTGTCTGTCTAGTCTCTTCTTTTATGTAAATGTTTCATGTTTCTGTCACTTGTGTGTGTCCAGTTTTAACAGCGTTCTTCTGGTTTGTGCCAGAAATATGGCAGAACAAATGGGAAACAATGCATACACGGCAGTATGAATGTTTAAAACAATACATAAACGCTTTGGTGTTTAAATTTCACAGGACCTCTGAGTTCATCTTGCAGACACACCTCGCAACCTCATTATCAGGAGAATTGTGCTGGTGGGATAACGGCAAATCTCTTACAGATATTTTTTTGACGCTGGGAGTGAATTTGCTTCCTTTCATAACAAATCAGACTTGGGCTTGTTTGGATTTAAAAAGGAAAAAGGATAACAACTGCGATTGCCAAAGTGCGATTAAAGCGGCAAAAACACAACCTCGGACTATAACTCAAAATACAGTCAGTGTATGATAACAGCGGGGAGAAGATATTAAAAACCATGTCAGAGCTAAAGAAGGACTTACCACAACAACCTTGGCCTGGAAACCCATGACGTCCCTCCAGGCGTAGCAGAGGATGTGCGGCAGGTAGAGGACAAAGTAGATGAGGCCGCCGCACGCCGCTGCTAAGTTGGCCTTAGAGAAGAAGACGCTAATGAAGAAGCACTGAGTGATGGTGGCCAGGCAGAACACCAGCAGGAAGATAAAGATTACCGAGGGGTCGCTGTACTGCAGCACTTTGCCATACTGTGTCGGGAAGAAAAACAGAAATGTGAATGTTGATGTCAAAAGAGGAGGTCGTCTTGCAGAATCACGGAAACAGAGAGATTCAGAAAATGTGATTATGGTGGATTTTTACGACACATTAGGCAGAGTAAAAGAGCTTTTGAAATTGTTAAGCTATCTGCTGTATCTATATTTCTGATACACCTGAATATCTTTCCAGTTGACTGATATTCTATCACATTATCTGAAAGTCGTTAAATATGTAACTCTTTTACTCTGCCGGTTTTGAAGGAGGACCCATCTCTAATTTTGGTGAGCTACTCGTGAATCCATCCATTCTCCAACAGTACATCATAACGCTGATGTCTTCTCCGAGCCTTATTCAAAAGAGGCACTTGAACTGTTGGGATAATGGTGCTATTCTAATGGATGCAATTATGATTAAAAACCTTATAGAGGACGCTGTAACATGGAGCTGTATGAATGTCCATTATAGAAACTCTTCTAAAATTTGCACAAGCTAAATGAACTGTCCAAGTACAACTGTGCTAGCTTCAAGTACACTTGTCTCGTTTTAGTGCTTGGGTTTTCTCTTCAGATTAACATCTTCAGTATTTTAAACAAAAGTCTCATTACTCCATTAGGCTTGAAAACTCTCCAAAAAGTAGTGTTGAGTCCTCCTTGAATCATTGCTCAATCATTTTTGAAATCACCTTCAGAATAAGAGCAAGGAGGATCGCGCTGAGGGCCAGCGGCAGCAGACTGGACACCAACCAGCTCAACCAATAGATGGACCCTCTCAGGCCCATGATCCTCACGGTCTCCTTAAGCCTCGCCTCTTTCTCTGCCACGATGCCCTTAACGATCATGGCCACCGAGTAGATCCAGGCTAAAGTCATGTATAAGGGCAGGGAGCGTGCCAGAGACCGGAGGAACCTGAAGGGTGGAGGGGCCCAGACCAGACAAGACAACGGCCCCCATTTACATCTGGGATTAACATATAATCTGGATCTGGATAATGACTTCTGAGCGCGGACCTTTACATTTATGCCGATATAATCAGATTTCTTGTTTTTGCGATTCTGCCAGCATTATGATTGGATCTCAATTAGGTGGGCAGTCTTGTCAACAGTTACATCAGGTCAATGAAAGCCATGTTGCTACTTGATTTTCCTTTGAGGTAGCAAGAAGAGGCAAATTTGGGTGACTTCTAAACAGATTGTTTTATTACTTAAACTGGCATTATGAAATCAATTCGTATGTAATCCACGTAATTGTGAACTAAGATGTATAAAGGCCGACAAAGTCTGCATAGGGAGGAGGCCAGGGTGGATGGGTGGGTCAAAAAACACCGGATTTTCGCCCAGGAGACCGGCGTTTGTACCCCGTGTGAAACCAGAAGTCAACCGTGATTTGTTTGTCACGTAACTTTCGTACTTAAGTTGCAGCACTTCTGGAGTTATTTTAACCCAAACCACGATCTTTTCCTAAACCTTACTAAGTAGTTTGGTGCCTAAACCTAACCAAGTCAATCTTTACCTAAACCTAACCAGAACCTAACTAAGTAGTTTTATTTTGAAAAGACTGTTGCGGAAATTGACACGTGAGTCACATGCTGCTGGGCATTCGTAGGAAAACGCACGAAAAATTGAAGAAAAACTTTTATTAAGAAGTCATTCAAACCGTTGTATGAGGATACGTTGAAACCCAACGCTGACCTTTAATCAACTGATAAAGTTGATATAGGTAACATGTTAGCAAATAGTGGCAAACCAATACGGAGTAGCATCAGCATTCACTTGCATTCGGGGCACCCTTGTCCGTGGCTTAGAGGTTACGGCACCAACCATGAACCGCAACACCTTCGGTTCGAATCCGGCCAGAGACATTTGTTCCTATGTTCACTAGCTAATCATTAACTTTGTCTGTCTGCAGATTGGTGCTTAGATTTCTTACTGAAAACAGCTGCCTGCTGCTGGAGACGGCGCTGATGAGAGCGGTGAGACTGAACCTAAACAGTAACGTTGCGGGCCATAAACCCAAATAATGAGCTAAGATGCGCTCTGTAGAGCTGATAGAGTAGATAATAGAGGGTGATAATTCTTCATGGGTTCATCAGTATAAGCAACCCCCTCTCCCATGCACACAGCAATTTGATCCATTGTTAATATATAATATTAGAACTACTTTAAGAATGTGGCCAAACGGTGCAGACTGCATTTACACCTGGCTGACTTTTTATCACACTGCAATCCATTCTGATCCCAAAGCGCTGTGCATGCATTAACGCCTTGATTATCGTGCATTTTTTTTCCCTTCCAGAGGAGATACTCGGATGCAGATTTCTTGTCAGTGCCTGGAGTAAATGGGGAGAAGTCTGTCGGCAACTGACAGACTTCTCATTATAGTGGTGATAAAAAAAAATCACCAACAAATCACTTGCACGTAAGAGTACTATTGAACATTCTCACTGTGCACGTTCAATAAAGGTTTGACCTATTGACAGTGGTGGAAGAAGCACTTAAAAAAAACCCAGTAAAAGTAGTACATTCACAAATAAAAGTCCTGCTTTCAAAATTGTATTTGAATGAAAGTGTGGAAGCATTATCAGCAAAATGTTCCTGAGGTATCAAAAGTGAAAGTACTCATTGGGCAGGTGAAATGGCCTGCTTAATAGGTACACGTTAGTAGCATTTTAATGATGTAGCTGTTTGAGGTGGTTTTAATTACAATAGATAATTTACTATATAACAATCTATCATATTTTATACCAGCAGCTAGTAACTACAGCTGTCAAACAAATGTCCAAAGTGTAGTGAAAATATAAAGTAGCATAATACAGAAGCACAAAGGTAAATCTTATGTTCCACCACTATCCATTTCTGGATCAATAATGTCCAATATTATTAATTTATATTAGTCCTGTGTGCATGAATGATCGATGGCATGTCAATAGCTGTCTTCCGACTGTGAAGGAGGTCTCTGGCGCCGTCATTTGCATTCTTTTCTCAGCGCTCGCTGTTGTTGTGCACAACAAATTAATCAAATTTTAATGACTGAGCGCAAACATGACCAAGCATTTGGAAGGTGGTCTCGCGTTGTCAAAACAAGGACATGATGTTTGGGAGACAAAACGCGTATTGATCATCACTGATCAGTGTTTTCACAAAAACAACACATTAATTCAGCCGGGTTTGAGACCGGAGCCAAATGTGGGAACCGTGCAAATATATCAGTCTGGGTGCCAAATAATAAATGCATTACCTCCTCCGTAATGGAAGAGAAAACAAGTGTAAAATGACAGAGGACTCAGGTGCAGATGACAAAACTGGTTGTTGTCTCCCCTAATCCAGATACAGCCTTATGATAATTAGCATTTGATTTGCTATTATTATTGATGCGCTGGAAATGGCTGTGAAATTATCATTTAGAATGGGCCTGTGATCTGAATACACATCGTGTTTGCGGTTGTTCCTCCAAGGCACTCAACTAACTCAATTTATTGTTATTAATGTTTACAAATTGTTGATAGCTCGCAAACACATTAGGCTGATGGGAAATTACATTTCACCCAGCTGTTCAAATATCAGCTTTTATTTACCAGCCGCATTTCCCAATTAAACTGCAAAAATTGATTAGGACGATCTAAAATAACCATCCTTTATGATTTCCCTAACAACGCCTACGAAACAAGGAGCCGTTGAAGGATGGGCTCGATCTAAAGGAGGCCGATAATAACGCTGCTGCGTCGTACGTCACCTAAGGCTTTACGAGCTCCCTTTTGTGATAACTGTGCCTTTGTGAATCTGTTCTCATCCATCCTGAAGGAGGATCATTCCAACAGATAAGTAAGTCCATTACATCCCACCAAATCACTGATTCAACCGAGGCATGCTTTCACAAACTATAAGATATTTTTAGCATTGCTAAATAAGAAAAACAAACTGAACATAACTAATGTTGGTCACTTTTTCTTTAGCTTCTTTTCTGGGAATAAAACCAACTCCCTTTTTTGCATCGAAAAGTTTCCCAGTGATTGATGATGTTAGACCCATTAGATGATTGTACTTACACTGCATTATACATCATGAGCGTGATGATGCTGAGCTTTGGTTGTCTTAAGCATTGTTTTTTCATACTGTTCCAACCTGTGTACATTATGCATGAGTACAATAAATCTAAAAGCGGTGCTTTGACGAGTTGTCTCAAGATCAAATGACTTCTGAAGGGTTAACTTTTGTTTTAGTCAGCAAAGAGAAAAATACATATTAATCTTGTTTAGTCATATTTGTCTTGCATAACCCAAAAGTTAATTTATCATACTTTTTTCATACAAATCAGAGATGTGTATATTAAAAAATATGAACTTCAAGACTGTAAAAGGGTATTACATCCACACACTCTCTTAACTCGAGGTCTTCGGCGTACCACTATTCCTCCCACTTACGGTTATTAGCCCGCAAATTCGATTTGACATAATGTAACATAGTGCACAGTGTCCCAGTGGCCAAAGACAATAAATTTCCATTGCAATCAGGGAAATATACAGTGCCAATCATTCACTTCTCAAATTACATAACAGAAGCCTTCCTTATGTTATAGGGCGCCGACGGAGAGGTGATGCAATTACAGGAAGGAAAGGGCCAACACTGCCGTGATTTTGATTCAAATAAATTGCCGTTTTGGCTGCATGCTCAATTAATTAGAACAAGGAGGCTGATTTGAATAATCGCGGATAATGATTTGAATCTGTGCTCATTAATTGGTAATGATTAATAACGGCAAAAAAAACACCAAAACACAAAGCATGAACAATTCTCTGACCTGCACGACCTGGGAGAGCACCGCATTATTTGGATGGATGCATTTTGGTCGGATGCTTATTTTCTTGGTCCTGCTGCATTTTGATGAGCGGTACTGTAATCTTGGTCATATTTATCATTTCGTTTTGGGTTGAAATCAGGGCTGGAGCTATCGCTTGAATAAATACTATTCAGCCACATTGAGTATGCTACAAATCTCCTAAACACATAGTAGCTCTTTTTTCAAGGATATTCCAATTTGATGACAAATTATGACTGAAAAAACATTCTATTCATACTGTATGCTTTGTGTTTTGATTCTTTCCATTGAGTGGCTCTTTTTCTACTGACCTTAAGCATGACACTTATGAGCACACAGGGAATTGCGAGCAGAACAAAGTTCTCTGTGAACCTTGCGGACCACAGGGCACCGTTTTGAATGCCGACAACACGCAGCACTTCCTTGAGCCGGAGTTCCTTCTCCAGCACGAGGTCTTTGATGCTCATGCACACGGTGTACATGAAGGCCAGCACCAGGAACATGGGGAGCATGCTTCCAAGACTCTGGATGAAGCTGGTTGTAAAAGAAAGCAATCAAAAAGGTCAGGGCTGCACATTGACAAAGGGAGTGTACATGGACAAAGGTTGTCTTTGATATGTAGTATAACACTGTCAGATGGGTGCTGGTGTGCTTTTCGCTGCAAACACCTGCTGGAGAGTTTGCTGTATGTGTGCACCTCTCTTCTTCACATGACTGTACAAAAATACAAGATTTACTTCACTGATGGTTGGTGATGTCTGGAGCTGAAACGCTGAATTGATTAGTCCATCAACAGAAAATTGAACAGCAACTATTTTGGTAGCCGGTTATTAAAATGAAGTCATTTTTCAAGTGACATTCAAAGTGAGAATGTGTTCATTTTTCTTCGTCTTACGTGATAAATTGAATATCTTTGGGTTTTAGGCTGTGGCAGCACCCACTTCGACTGTTATCTGGCAATTAAATAGGCATTATCGGCCGCTATAAGCACCATAGGTGTGGGTCGGGAGGGGCCTGTTATGCCTACTATATTGTAAAAGTGAAAACAACACTTAAAAGCAACACATTCTAACATCTTTTTTTTAAGTTTAGGCAACAAAACCACTTAGTTGAGTTAAGGGGAAAACATTGTGTTAAAATAACTACATTTCAAAAGTAAAGCATCGCTTGTGAACACAAAGACAAGTACACTTTGTTGGTTTCAGACGGGATGCGAACCCCAGCCTCCGGGTAAAACCCTGTGTTCTGTGTGCCCCGGCCTCCACCCCATATGGAGTTTCATGTTGTCCATACTACAACTGACTTCCGCTTCTGCTCCTGTTATAATTACTACGGTGGCTAGATGTCACTGTTGTGTTTTATTCCTTCTTTCAGGTATCTACCATGTGAATAGAAGATAAAACCTACTAGTGGGTGTAGTAGGCTCCTATTGAACCACATCTATGGTGCTTATAGCGACTGATAACGCCTATTTAATAGCCTAATAAAAGTGTAATCGGCTGGTGGGTCAAACAAAACTGGCAAATTGTTGCCCTCTACTTGGGCTTCGGGAGAGTGCGATGGCCGCTTTCCACTATTTTATGACATTTGAGAGAAATGAAGATGAATCGATAATAAAGATAATGGCCTTTAACGATATCTTACACAAAGAGAATCAGGTTTTTATAGGCATACTCTATTTTAAAAGGTTGCCTTTCTGCAATCTTAACATGTACCTGCGTAAAAGGAAAAGGAAACTACTTTGCAGTTGCTGAAAACGTTATCAGCGTGAGGGACAATCAAGACCATCAGAGTTGCATTCATGGACTCAATGCCACTGAGGCATTTTTTTTATTTTCACACTGAGCTAACCTTCATAAACCTGGTGCATCAGCTCAATCGAGCCATTTAGTGCTGCACCTCGTGCCAGAGATGATGTATGATTTGATGCTGTTACAACACAATAAGACGATATTAAACCGGCTTCATAATGCCACCAAAATGCCATGTCAATATCTTCTCCTCTGCCAATATAACAAAGTGCTTATTTTGCTTTATTAGACAGTGAAGGAGAGATATCAAATAGATTTTGACAAAGTATAGATTTCACATATAACTTGCGCTTGCGTTCCATAAATACTGGGGAGATAATGCAAGCGAAGCACCGTTCGGCACGGACGGAGCACCGAGTGAATACGCAGTAATTGGCAGAATGACGCTCTTCTTTCGAGCTCTTTAACATAAACAATTGATCAAAGTACACACTGTATATTTTCACGAAATTAATGTCTCATTTCATTCTGGAAGAGTTATTTTTTTTTTTAAAAGGCCTTAATGAATCCCTGCCGAGTGAGAACAGTTCGCTCAAACATCTACTTTCCTTAACTGCTAGTTAGCCCCGCGTAAGTGCTTTTCTCTGAAGGTGGTTTTAAATCAGTACGTTGTTTTTTTTTTAACTCTCATTTCTTTTCAAACGTATTTCCTTTCAAACTAATCATTCTATTATCTAACCGCGACAGCTTTCGTTTAAGTGGATAACGTGAATTGTACCAAGTTAACAGGGAATCTAACATTTTTTCACAAGTACATTCATTTAGAAGTTGCAGTCTGTGCTAAATAATGTTTAACATGGAGGCAGTGAATCAACCGATGATGAAAGTATTAGACGGTCTTGCAAGATGCAAACTCAACAAAGAGATTAAGTTAGTTCCACTGAGACCTGAGAGGAAGTTCAGCTATACGAGAACTTGAATGAGGAGAGAGACAGGAGTTGTTTTCGAGGACACTTCCCCTGCTCCCCTCGGGATGGATCACTTTCAAACGAGGCCTTGATAAGCAGCAAAGAAGGATCGGTTGACACAGAGTTTCATAAAGTTCAGACCCAGAGCAACTAAAACCAAAATCCTTTACAAGACTACATTAATAAAATTAGCTCTGAGTCTGGAAATTCAAACTGGAAGAGCTTGGACTCAATACACTTCAACAATTAAAGCTAATACATACATTAGCACCTTTTCTAGGGAGGTAGGCAGCCTCAAGTTGCAAAGGCATCAGGTGGAATACTAATTCTTGTATTATCTGCTCCTGATTCTACCCTAACATCTCTGTAACAGCTGGCAGACTGTGTGAGTTAACTCCTTCTGTGACTTGTAGCACTGGAGGGGGAGAGATCAGTCATGCACACCGTGTCTGACACTGACAACCTTGCCACCAGATGCTCTTGAATTATACATTCGCTGATCGATCAAGGGTGCTTAAGTAATAGAACTCCCGGCAGGTCTGTGTTACGGGGCTCCAGTTACATTGGCAGCCTGACCTAAATTTAGGGAAGCTAGAAGACTGATTTCTCAGTAAATCGAGAGATAGTAGAGCACAGCCTCCCCAGAGGTTGCCGTTCTAAGCTAAAAAAAAAAAAAAAAAAAGCTTCCCGTCTCATTTTGAGCAAATATACCGTTGAGTTCCTTGGCTGGCTGGAAATGAGCGATTCACTGAAGGGAACAGACTTTATTATTCAATGTGGATTATCTCAGTGCTGGTACAAATTATTGCTTAAGGGAAAATGTGCATGCATAGATGGCATAAAGAGCACTTAGGAACCCATATGTCGTGGTTTTTCTATTCTTTTTTTTGCAAGATCACATCTATAAAATCAAGTATAATTCCAAGAACCAACAGTGAAGCAACGTTTTGAGAAACAGTTAGTTTAAATAGTATCATATAGTTTTAAATTCATATGTCAGCCATACACTCAGGAGAAAAAAAATATAAAAACTGTTAAGCATTGATAGTGATGCACTGCTTTCATTAGTCCTCGCTGAATACTTTGTGAATAATTCTATAAATATTAAAGGTGCTAAATGAGAGATTTGGAGCATTTCTGTTACCTCCATACGGCTCTCAACATGGCCACGGCTGAGCCGGCGGCTCGTAGCTAACGGTGCTAAAAGCGTTAATAGTGAAAACAACGGCAACAACCGTAGGGTGGGTGCTACGCTGCCACGACGACGCTGTAGGTTGGGACGGCGTTATCAGCTGTATATAAATGCTCTGGATATCATATAGAGCACCTTTAACAACCGGATACTAAGAAATTGAAAGCATTATTTGTTCACAGAGTTATATCAAAGTTGGGTCAAGACCTTTGAGAGATGTCTCATGTTTTATCGTGGTACCTTTAGCAGGTACATTTTTACATGGATTTTATATGAATTTTATTTCACAAAAATATAATTTTTTAAAATTGAGCCCAAAAAAATTGACTCAAGTTCCTACAGTTTGCATTTGTTTTCCAGCAACCAGCGATTGGTAGGCAAACAGAGAGTGTCTTTGAATATCACCATCCAATTGGCTCTGAAATGCCATTCTGCTTGCAAGGTGGGAAAAACTATTGTGAAAAAAATATATTTCACATTAAATCACAAATGCACCAGAACTTGATGTGCTTGGATGATGTGAATACTGCAGCATCTTCCATTGGTCCTCTCCATCGGATGTTAATAAATACGAGCAAGGCCTTGAAAGGTGTCACACAGGATCAAACGGATTGTGCACTCTGCTTCAGCACTAATCAGCATGTTGACTGACTACACATTCATGCTTTGCATTGTGACCATTTAGCATGTATAACATACAGTATCTGGGCTCCCTGGCATCCAACTTGCTAAAAATAAATCAATATTCAGCCTATACTGTATATGTCACTGTTCCCTACTATTCTCTTATAGAAGATATTTGGAAAGCTTTAACTACAGCACATATTAGCCATTTTTTCGGCCGTGGCTACAAAGGGGTCTTTCAATGTGTTGGTAATATTTTCACTACAGCATGTCACAGAGCTGAGGCACTATGAACATGAAACAAAACATCAACAGCTGATTTGGCTTGTTAAGAGCATCAGATGTACCAAATATGCTTAACTACTTTGCTCACTGCCAACACTATTAGTACACACATACGGTTAATTAGCTACTGTAGATGGACTAAAGCGTATTCCTCTCACATCCTTAAGTTTGAATACTCTTCACGCCCGCTGTAGCCCTATGTCATGTGTTGCTGAAAGCAGCCTTAGATCTCACATCAAGCCAATGTGAAAGACCTACTGATGGGGAGCACAGCCTCAGCTTCCAAACAAGAGATGCCTCTGATTCAGCGGCGTGCGATGGCTCAGAGGCCGCTGATAAAGGGCCAGTTTATGCGCTATCAGGCCCCGCAAGGGTCAAGCTTTATCCCACAGCCTCATCTCAGGCCTGTGCACAACGCAAATACAAAGACAGCGAGAGCTAATACAGTTTGGTTATCTCAAGTTCGAAATGCCAACAGGGGTCAGCTGTGGTTGAAGTGGCCCAGATTGCTGGTAGTTCATCGGCTGCATTACAGTCAGCGGGGAGGAAATGAGGAACGCCAAAAGGATATTACTTCAAAGGCAGGTCTGATGTAAGGAGTGTTGATCAGTGTCGAGGTCAGTGCAGATAAGACGGCCTTGCATGCTGAAGATTATCAATGAAATATTGTTTTTGTGAGATTGAAAGGAACGGACAAAAGATAAAAAAGAAAGCGATAATGAAGTTTTTTTTACAGAAACTAATGGTGGTTTCCTGTGCTTCTGTTCAAATATTTTTTGTTGGGTAAATTGTACAATTTTCAAACCTAAATAGTATAAAACGATAAATTAACCCATTTGAGCCCAAAGACTAGATTTAGTAGGAAAAAAGGCCACATTTTTTCTGATTGGTCAAGTCTTCAAATTTGGTACATACATTCTAACAGTACAGCTTTGCCATTTTCAGATCACTTAAAAAAATCAACTTTTTATTAATAGTCAAAGTCAGGATTTTTGAAAAATTAAGAAAAACACTAACATTAAATGTTTTCCATATGATTTTTTTTACACTGCATATGTGTGCATATCTTTGATATTCAACTTGTTATGAGTTCATAGATATCAAATACTTGATTGTGCTCCTTAACATACTACATCTAGTATTTGGGCAGATGGGATACTGACTTTGCAATAGACTCCATTATATTTTAGGAATAAACAGTAGTCCCATGTGCCCAAAGACTAAATATAGTATGATAAGAAATATGCACTTTTCATATGCCAAACGACCAATTTTGAAAATTGTGCTTAGGCAAGCCCAGAGAACACTTCCACCAATGTGCACAAATAAAATAGATTACTGCAATTTACCTCCAATTTCCAAAGTTAAAGAACTAACTGTATTTTGTTAAAACTTATATTTTGCATGTAATAACTACTGCAGTGACATACAGTATACTTTTTTTTATGTCTTTCTTTCCATTGATTGAATATACATGTATAGTATTCATCTTCTATTTCCCAGGTGAATGACTGAATGGCACATCTGAGAGCAACTAAATGCTGAGGTCAGATTAAACCTTTTGCTGAACTGAGAAATAGTTCCAGCAGACTGCAAACATTTTCGACTGAATGCACAATGTTCTCTCCTTCTTTTTGGCTGGCGACACTACGCAATTTCGAGATGAAAATAATTACCACCAGGATTCTTCCCCATCATGCCCCCTCTGCGTTGTAGCGCATCTTTCCTTTGTGTGATTTCACTCTCAATTATTTATGAATGGAATAGCAGTTTTCAAGTGTTAATAATTTATAGAAATGCCCAAATGGCTAGGCAGGCGAAAGAGTAAATGGTGGAGGGACTGAGGGTATTGCCGTGCTTTATGGCTCCAATTTATCTTCCGTAATTATTAATCCTTTGTGTGAGGAAGATGAAACGGAGGCAATGGGACTGGCATTAGCAAATAAGCTGTACCATGACTGTCTAATTTCAGATCATTATCACAACAATGAGCTGCAAACGACGACGCAAAGGAATCGGTGCTTTTTATTTGAAAACACTAATGCTCCACATTCAGCATGCCACCTCTGAAAGTGCTGTGCATTACTAGAAAATTGAGCAATCTAGTGCCAAGTTCTGGTTGTTATTATACTGGGAATAAACAGGTACGGTAGGAAAATGCACAAAAAGCAACAGTGGGAATGTGAGTCATTGTGCATAGAGGCAATCATTTGGGGTTTTAGTTAATTCAAAATGCCAAAATTCCTCTCAGATGAGCATCTCCACTGGGCACAGTATTTAGTTCAACATCCCTCCAATAGATACTTCTGAAACTATCCTATTGCCTGGCAGGCCAAACCAAGCGCACCCACTTAGGCAGTTAAAACAAATATGAAATATGTGTCTTAAACCAGGTTTAATAAAGCAGCTAGAACATAAAGTGCAAAGCAGTGAAGCCGCATTTAATCCTAAAGCCACAATGTGAATATAAATCAGGAGGAAAGCACTTCACAAAGAACCAATAGAAAACCCCACATGATGAAAGCCATATCAATAAAGCCATTACTTTGAATATGGTTTTCATAGCATTGATGTCCCTACGTCTCTAAGACACACGTGGTACATTATTATTCACAACATGTAGACATTAGCAGCCCAAATGCATCTTCAGTATAAATTATCATTTTCACGCTTTTCCTTGCTTTCGATTCTTTATATATGTTGATCCAAATACTCTCTGACGGCTTTACTCTCGATTCTGCGCTATCCAAAGCACATAATATTTTAAATTAGATCCCTAATCTCTGGAACTGCGTTTTCCCACAGGGAGTGGATATTTTGTGCTGACTGAAAGGGGCGTATTGTTGTTGTTGTTGGACTTAAATCTCCCTGGTAATTATCTTCTCTCTTGATGGCATCACTGGGCTTTTCCTTTATTAATGGAGATCATAATGTAGCGTGGATGGGAGTAATTTCCCAGACTCTGAGGAAATCTTTGCCGTGGAAGATTAAGAGTGATACCGCATCATTTATGTCCCTAGGTGGATGATCTAACATGATAGGAGCCAGCGCTATCGACGGATGCCGTACACGACGCAGATGGAATCCTGCTATCAATCGGTGCATGCGATGGAGCTATGTGAGACGTGGTGTACGGACCGGTACGCTCACTTTGTTGCGAATGAAAATACCTTGGAAATACAAGGAAGGAAGGGACTCGTGGTGGTTTGCTTAAATAATTCAGCATCCATCAACTATTCAGGAATTTCCTGTGGTTTGACTAAAATCAATAGTTTTGGCCCACTCATTCTCTCTTGCTGCCTTCGTTCATTTCTTTTCGCCTTGTGGACCCTCGATTCATGATTAATTAATGCTTGGTCCTCACGGATGTTATGTTTTCATTTCTGACTTTTAACAATGACATTATCAGAGGAGTATGTAGAGAGAATAAGACACAAGCAGAAGAGCAACACAGATGTAAAAGAAAGGATAAGTTAGACAAATAAGAGGGAGCATCTTGAAGTTTCCACAGGGAAATCTGGAAGGCCTAAGTGACTGATAAGACCATAACTCAACTACCTGGTGGCAATGATTGGCGACTCCCCGGAGTGAGCAGAATTTTATTGCTGTAATACCTTCTTCCTCTTCCAGTAATCACAAGCCTGACAAATAAAAGCTTTTGTACTCACACGTCATCCACGAAGCACGGGTATGGCATTTGCTGGGCAAAAACACCGAGGGGTTGGGTCTTTGACGTCTGCACTCGTATAATGCCATGGTCCATCATATCCTGCAGGTAGGCGAAGCCTCCCCATATATAGCGCAGGTCGTTAAAGGAGTTGTCTCGAGCCCCGGGAGACCATAACCTTATTAAAAGCAGACACACCATGATCTGTCTTTGCAAAGGGCAAGTAAACTACAAGCAGAATGGTCAGAAATACTGTCAAAGTATCATGACTGTTTATAGAGGTCATATTTTTAGATAGTAAACTTTGAAAGGCAAAAAGGAAAAAAAAAAGATCAGATCTTCCTGTGAACAGATAGGAAAATAAAACCCAGCATGTTCGTCATCTTTGGGCTTAGAGGAATACTTTGACATTTTGGAAAATGTGCTTTTCAGCTCTCTTGCAGAGCGTTTTTACCTTTGTTTAGAGACAGTCAAGCGAGAGCAAGGAAACAGTTAGTTTAAAAACTGGTAGCAGGGGGAAACAGCAAGCCTAGCTGTGTCCAATGCTAACCTGTAAAGTTCACTAAAAAAACAGTTTATATCTTGTTTGTTTGGTTACATTTACATTTACCTTCGGACAAGCCAGGCTAGCTGTTCACCCTGTTTTCAGTCTTTATGCTAAGCTAAGCTAACCATCTCTTGGCTCTGACTCATATTTAGTGTAGAGATATTAATCTTCTTATCCAATTCTCAGTGAAAGCAAATAAGCACATTTCCCAAAATGTCAAATTATCTATCTAACAAAAGCTATGAGATGTGTTACATAAGAGTGTCGGTAAAAACAAAAGACGGTTAGAGTTTTTCAGTAAGAATATGAAGTACTTTAAAGAGGACCTATTATGCTTATTTTCAGTTTGTATACTTGTATTTTGGGTTTCTACTAGAGCATGGTTAAATGCTTTGATGTTCAAAACACGCATCATTTTACACATACCAACTGTGCTGCAGCACCTCTTTTCCCCCTCTGTCTGAAACAGTCAGTTTCAGACCCCTCCCCTCCCGAAAAGCCTGATTGGTCAACTGGCGCACTGTTGTGATTGGTCAACTGAAACAAACCCTTCGGACTCTGCCTCAGCTCCGCTCTAATTAGCTTTGTTTGAGGGCGCGCCAAACTAGCCGCTAAGTAGGTATTATGCAAATGTGTTACTTGGTGACATCACCACGTTATGTAAGAAAAGGCGTGACTTCAAGCAAGGCGTTTCCGGCAGTTCAGGAGCAGTGTTTCTGTAACTCTCTTTGGCGTGGACTGTGGGCTTTGTAACTTTGCAGACCTTTTACATGTATAAAACAACTATAGAACACACTAAAGGAAAGGGAAAAAGCACAAAATCATAATAGGTCCTCTTTAATAGATACAATAACAGTCCCTTATTTGTACTAAACAGAGGCCGAGCTGTGTCACATACCTATCTTTCACTTTGTTGGTACGCTCTGCCTCATCGATGTCCATGCGAATCTTGTATTTGACATATGGAGAGGGGTGGCTGGAGTTTGGCAGGAGGTTTTCAAACATGACACCAGCCCAGTATGTATCATTCTTCAGAAGCTCCTGTGCTTTGCTCACCAGATGGTTTTCGGTGGGGGCCGCCTCAAACTTATTCAGGTCTAAACACTGTCAACACACAGAGGTATCACAAAAAAATGTCTTACTTTTATATAATCTCCTTATAGTAAATCATTTATATTTTATATAAATCTTTAGTGTCCACAAAATAGGGAATAAAAGAGAGGCAGGCATGAACTCGCTGACAGAATGGCAGATGGATATTTAGTGAAAAGTATCACTCAGCTATTGACTAAACCGAACAGAGTGTAGTTCCAATATCTGGAGCTGCCAGGGGGTGGGAAATGTTTTGGGCTTCAGCAGAGACAAGCAAATGAGATACAGCCTCGCTAGCACTCCCCGTTCTGTAGCCTTGTCCCCCGGTTTCATGAAACGATAATGAGCTAGCCATCCTGGGAGGCAGTCACACCTGACAGCTGTCCACACATCCCGGTGCTGCAATAGTTTTATCATTTCTCCCCCAGGATTCTCTAGTCTGTATTCTATATCAAGCCATGGTGGTAAACAAAATATCACAGCAACAGCATTTGCTCAGTACATACTAGTGAGGATATCACAGCAGTGGAATGGTTACGTGAGCCCAAAGAGGAGCGCTGTGAAATATATAGAATACTCTACATAAACTGAGTGATGCGAGCTACGATGTTAACCGCCACATCTGATGACTAATTTAAATCATAATAGATCAGAATCAACGAGCAGAGAGAATGCTGTCCTTACATTTATATTTAAATGAACAAACACATATCAGTCTACTGCATTTACAAATGGCCTTCAGAGCCTTTCTTTTCTCTATTTAATCTTTAAATATCAGCACTATTTTCTGTCACGACAAGCCTCGCCAACCATGATGTTTCTAGAAGAGACAGAGCAAGACTGTTCATGCATTTTGGCTTTTCTTTTGTTTTTGACCACTGGGCCAGCAGCTAAGGCTAAACAGTCTGATATCGACAATCTGACTCTGGACTGAGAAACTGGCTCCACTGATGAGAAAAATTCAGGCTAACACCCTGAGTTGTTCTGGTTATGGTTGCACAGAAGACGACCTACTACGCATACTAAAAAATCAGCTTTATCTGCTCAAGTTAGAGAGACCACTGGAGTGAAAATAGCTCATAGAGTAGATTCATTCTTACGGAAATTGTGAAAAAAGTGTCCTCAATGTTTAAAGGTACAGTGTGTGGGATTTGGCGGCATCTAGTGGTAAGGTTGCATTTTGCAACCAACCGAGTACCCCTCCGCTCACTCCTCCCTTTCCAAGACTGTGGTAATGTGAGCCGCCGAGTGCAAAACTGTGGGAACATCGCCATCCTTACCATAATGACACTACTTCAGGAGCAGCAGAAGTCATACAGCGACTGACGGTTTTGCATTCTGCAGCTCATGTTACCACAATACCAACAGTGTCGGAGAACTACGGTGGCCTTCAGGTGACGTAAAAACCAGAAAGGCTCTCTCTGGAGCCAGCGTTTGGTTGGTCTGTTCTGTGCTACTGAAGAAATGTGACGGAGCTACATGGCGGACTCTGTGAAGAGAACCAGCTCCCTCCGAAAACACAACGGTTCTTAGTTTCAGGTGATTACACACTAATGGAAACAGTTATGAATATTACAGTATATTCCATTTCTGCTAATATATACCCCAAAATGTGACACACTGTTCCTTTAAACAAAATATTACAATACTGCAATGCAACATTTTCAATAAGCAGCATACCAGTGTCAAATGAGGCCAGGGACTAAGGATAATGAAGATGATGCAATGGTACTGTTTACTACTGTTACTGCTGCCATAAACACATTCACCAGCAACAACAATGACCTGTTATGCAGTTTACATGACCATTGCTTATTCTTTTTTTCCCTTCTTCTTCTTTTTTTTTTTTTTATAACTTCCACCATTAGTATCTTAATTCTATTAAATTGTGGGGCAGATCATAAATGAAGCAGGGCAGCAGCAATTTGTGGCCTTAATTTGGGCCTGTGCTATTAAAAAGATGCAAACTAGGTCTGCAGTGTTTATGCTGGTGGTGGCACCATAGTGAGAAGCCATGCCAATTAAAAAAAAAAACACCACAGATTGTTGGGCATTGATCTTCAGTTATTAATTTGCTCACACATATGCTCTAAAGAGGGACTGTTGTTGGTTATGACTGTAAGATTACTCATGAATAAGCAAACTTCCCTAATTTTCATTTTCCATCCAGCAGTAAATTAGATTATATAGTGGCATGGTGGGTCTATTTTGTGTTTCTATATTAATATATTTGCCTTAAGGCTATTGCACCTGACCATTGCTGAAAGTATATACTATTCAGCCCTAGACTAAAAGACACTCTCTATTTCCCCACAGATGTATTCACCGAGACAAGAGGACACCACAGTAAAGGTTGTCTAATAACTGTCCCTGTGCTGGTATCCATTTTGAGCAATGCAATTTCCATTAGGGCAGAAAATAGATTGCATTATGTTGGAATTTCATTGGCCATGTGTGGCTAACCCCAAGGGCCCAACCTGCCATCTTACCTGCCCATGGATTGATATTATGTGTATGTATGTGTGAGTATGGCAGGGGGTGTGTGGGGGCTTTGTACATGTGTTTGATCACACACAGAGAAAGAAGGCTGCAGACTGTGCCAGGGATCAATATATCACTGTCAAACCGTGTGTGTGTCCCTACTTAGAGACACCACTTTGTTTGATGCCATAACAGATTCACTATAGTCAGGCCCCATAACAATGTTTTTTTATGATTATCACGGAAGCAATGTAGAGACATATCTTCCAGTTTGTTTGACAGTTTGCTAACTCAAGGACATTAAACTTTAATGAATAAAAGACCAAAGTCTTTTTTGCTTGTTCTCCAAAAAAAAAAAGCTGAGAGTGCGCAAGATTTAAAAAAAAAAAACTACATGTCATCTGGAAAAGTCTTGATTTTGGTTTCAACAGCAGCAGAGCAAAGATAGAGCAACAAAAGAGCTTAGAAACAAAAAGCACTGTGCTAAACATTGACACATTGTGTCTTAGATACAAAGCACCCTGCTTACATACTGTAGCAACCCTGCTGTTCTACCAGAGTTGTGAACAAGATACAAGAGTAAATTTAAGTGTAGCAATTATGTCGGAGATTCAAGCTTTTTGCCAAATTAAAGGAGCAGTGTGTAGGATTTAGTGGCATCTAGCGCTGTGGTTGCATATTGCAACCAGCTGAATACCCCTCTGCTCAACCCCCCCCCACACTTTCCAAGCTTGTCGGAAAACTACGGTGGTCTTCAGGTAACATAAAAACACCCTCTCTAGAGCCAGTGTATGGTTTGTCCATTCTAGGCTACTGTAGAAACATTGCGGAGCAACATGGCGGACTCCGCCACAACGATTCTTAGTTTCAGGTGACTTATGAAAACATAGTTGTGAATACTATATTCCATTTCTGCAAATATATCCCCATAAATCCTACACACTGGACCTTTAAATCTGTAGGTTAATGTATGTGTGGTAATTGCAAAGTTTTTACATATCCCGACTGGGAAATTATCACTGAGGCTCTAAAGTAAAGTGATCTATATTTAATGTGTAAGATGCTGCTGCAGTAGCTTGGCATGGCTTAAGTCAGCTCATCTGGATCATGTTTTTAGCAAACCGACAACCCAGAAAAAAGAAAGCTGATACAGTAGAATCTAACAACTTATTTCTACCAAAGGAGTTTTGTTTGAGCACTTAAAAAGGTCATGCTCAGCATTTGTTTTTAACGCCAACATCAACCAAAGGAATCACATGGGTGATATCATGTGAACTGGATAAATAACACAGAAGGGAGAGTCTAGAATAGAACAGTGGAGGGACGAAAAAATATGTACAGTACAGTATTGCCAATTTCCTCACCAGTGAGAATTATATTTTATAAAAATCTGAAATGTCAGAGAACAGCTTCTCCTTTTAAATCAAATCTCTCACTTTACTGAGGAGGTCACACAACCCTCTGCTGCATGAGGCTCCGTGAGGTGCTTCGCATTTCATGAAAAGCACAGACAAAAATGATTACATACGCCGAGGAAGTTGGAGAGGAGCTTCAGGATGTCGGTGGTGGCGTTGTAAACATCTCTCCAGTCGTTAGGC
>CAKALG010031212.1:0-10058 GCA_916700815.1 Helicolenus hilgendorfi | reverse complement strand
AGCCGGTCGATTTGAGAAAAGTCTACGCCGATCTCCCTATCTCTCCCTCTCCGGTGCGACCCCCTATTCTCTCTCTCTTTTTTTTTTTCCTCTCCCTCTCTGCTTTTATTATCTCAGATTTAATAAAGCCAAGGCGAGCAGCTTGTTCTGCCATGAAACATTTATTAGCTGTCTGTTATAAAATTGTTGTGGGGGAGGAAAGATGATGGGGTCTCATCTCACATTATGCAAAAACAGTGGCAATATCACCCCCCCTCCTCACACACACACACTCATGCACCCAGACAAAAATCTTCCTAAAAATCTCAGACACCTCGTCTTTACCTTCTTTATCGCAGTTCGAACCCTCTCTCCATCATCGAGATTTCTCCCTGATGTTCTTTCATTTATACCATCAAATCTTACTGTTCAAAACACAAAAACTCCCCAATCCCCACTTTCCTTTCCTCTGGCACACCTCCAACCATCAACTGTTGAGCTGCAGGTTTAGTTCTCCTTGGTAAGAGAGAAGTGTTTCAGAACCACATGCATGTACCACGTGTCGCCTCTCCCTGGGATTTATACATACTAGGGCTGCAACTAACGCCTATTTGCATTGTCGATTAATCTGTTGATTATTTTCTTGATTAATCGATTAGTTGTTTGGCCTAAAGAATGGTGAAAAATGTCGATCAGTGTTTCCCAAAGCCCAAGATGACGTCCTCTAATGTCTTGTTTTGTCCACAACTCAAAGATATTCAGTTTACTGTCATAGAGGAGTAAAGAAACCAGAAAATATTCACATTTAAGAAGCTGGTATCAGAGAAGTTTGACTTTTTTTTCTTAAAAACATTACTCAAAACGATTAATCGATTGTCAAAATAGCTGGCGAATAATTTAATAGGGGACAACTAATGGATTAATTGTTGCAGCTCTAATGTATACAGTACAGTCCTGTCAGTCAGAGCAGCCATGATTCACCAACACTGAACCACAAACTTTCCTTCCACTTGCAGACAAAAACTAATATTTCTATCTCACTTGCCTCTAATGATTTCTAGCAATGCAGATAGTTTTGGTTTCATTTCTCCAGGTCTTGAGATTTTATGAGATTTATTTTATTTATTTATTTCCACATATACATGCATATAAAATAGGGCAATATAATAATAAAAAAATAGTCCATATGAAATGACCTCATCGTAAAGCCTGTTTTCGTGTACTCCTGTGTGAAATAAATACTTGACAAATTAACTGAACTTGAGTGCAAAATGAACATAACAGTTTTAAGTGAAATTATAGAGAAAATAAATACAGGCTTAGCCCATATCACACTACAAACAATTAAGAAAAATATATATACGATAGACATTTTTATATCGTTTGGACGATATATCCTCATATTGCCCTGCCCTTGTATAAAAACAGTAAGAATTTAAGAAGAAGTTTGAGCAAAGTGCAGGAGAAGTTAGAATCCAAAATGGCTTATAAAGATACCTCAATAGTCATACTTAAAAAATAAAAAGAATTAAAAAAATAAAAAAAATTCTGCTGCCACCCTAAACATGACATTTTCTCCTGCACAGTAATATTACTTATACTTTTTTAATAATGTAATGCCATTTTTAAATCTCTCTCCAATTTTAGAGGCAAATATCTCAAAACCTGATAAAACCAAAACTATCTGCATGGTTTGATACAACTAAAAATATTTGTCTATTTTGTTGAACAGAACTTTTAAAACCGTGATTATTTCCATATTCAGACTTAAAGGTCTTATTGATATCATTTTTATGTAGACAAATATTAAAAAAAACAAAAAAACATCTAGAGAGCCTTTATAAAAGGTGCCGAATAAAAGCATGGCTCTTCCTAAAAAAAAATATTGTGATTGTGAATTAATCATTTAAAAAATGTTGACGTGTTCAAAGTGAATGTTTGTTTATCTCTGTGGAAGATATCTGACGTTTGGTTCCCACTTCCAACACGGCTTGTGGGTCAATAGTAAAACAACGTTGGTATCAGGTGGTATCTCTGGGTCGTCAGTTAGTGTTGAAAAAACGGATAAATGGCTGAGATTGACGGTAAGTGCCTGGCAACGACTTGTTGTAAAGTAAATGCAATGGAACGGTATAGAGAGAATAGCAATAGCACCTTTAATATATTAAAAGTAACTCATTAATATGACTCATTAACCAGAGTTGAGGTGCTAGCTGATGGGGATAAGGGCTTGTTGTCCTCCTGACGTGTCATTGCATAATTCTGTCTAACAGTATTTCCCTGCAGCCCGACAGTGTCAGGCCTGTCATCGCAGGACAGCCACAGAATGCTGGGTAATTAGCACCGTACCCAATCAGCCTCCCCGCCGCCTCCTCCTCCTCGTCCCCATCCCGAGACACAAAGAGCCGCTGAGGGAGGGGAGGCGATTAAGAGAAAACAAGGGATAAACGGGGAGATAAACTGTTTGGTGTCATCGCTGCCATCAATCTCAACGAGAAGGAAATGAGGTTTGGAATAGAGAAATATTATTACAAAGCAGACAGTGATGAACGAGGTAACGGATAGAGAGACAGGGAGGAAAACGGTGGCTGAGGGTGGGGGTTTAGAGGTGGTAGAAGATGCTGTTTCCATCCTCAGACTCACAAGTTCACTCACATAAAATGCAGCGTAACTTGAGAGGATACTGTCAGGCCGTCAGTGTTAGACTCACATATAGCTACCTGGTCAGCAGAGGGAGATTCCATAACGGTGGCGGCGGGGTCTCCCTCTCTCTGTCTGCAAACGCAGGGTTTGTAGACCTAGATGTAGTCTCAGTGCCCTCCACCCCACAGAGTGAGGTATTAAACCCCGAGGTTTAGTGAATATCCACCCCGGTGACCTGTTTTTTCACAGGGCTGAAGCCGCCTTTATGGGGCTTACAAGGGAACTCGCAGGCTCCGCGCAGCCAGACTACCCTCCAGTCTGTCTGGGCTCAGCACTATTGACCAGGGAACACTGGCCTTATACTGCTCGGTTTGGCAAGGAACCATAATGTCAAAGACGATGACTGTGAAAAAGGATACTGAGGATGGTAGACAATATTCATGCATGTCCATCTGCTATTTCAGGTGGTTTCATTGTATTAATTTCAATCAGAATGATATTTAATCTTTCTGTAACTTTAAATCAAAATGTTTTTACTTATAGTCAACACAATTAACATACACTTCGAGACCAAATTTCCTTTAGATCTTTGGGAAAATGTTACTATGTCGAAGTTTGTCGAAGAAAAAGTCATAAAAAAAGTCATAGTATAGTTTATCGAAAAAAGTAACTCAGTATAGTAAGTAAAAAAAAAAAGTCATAGTATATTGTATGTCAAAAAAAGTTATAAAAAAGTTATACTATAGTATCTTGAAAAAGGTCGTAATATAGTGTGTCAAAAAAAGTCATAGTATAGTATTAGTATAGTATCATTACTACTCAGACTTCCTGTTTCCGACATAGCAAATGTTCCATCCAAGTTTTTATTCTTTATTTGTCCCATATTGCTGGTAAAAATGATGCATTGCACCATGCAGTGCATAAAAACATCCATGATGGGTATTATAGAGTATGGAGGGAAGCCTTGCCACAAAATTACTCCGAAGCCTCGTGTTGAACATCTGGTCCATAACAAGAGGGATTTCCAGAGAATTTCTTGAGGTTTCAAAACAAAAATAAATCCACCAAAAAAAAAAATCCGCAAGATGCACTTGAGTTTATTGTGTCTAAATCCCCTCATTTCCATAACAGATTGAGACGAGGGAATCTCTAAACTGGAGGCATACCTCCTGTTTTATTACATAGATAAGGAGTGGCAGTAGGGTGAGCACTAATTTATTACAAGAAGTTTCAGGAACTGAACTTGAATGTGACTCACAACTGAACCTATATTCTATATAGTTATAGAGAGCTACAGGAATGAGTCCTAAAACCTGGAAATGAGTTAGCATTTTAGCACTTCCGGTTCCCTCGTCTGGAAGTCAATGGGTTTTTAGTTAGATGCCTGAAATAAGGTCTGTGGTTAACACAAGCTGAAGAGATTTTAACGTTTTGCTCGATGATATAAAATACGTCAGTAAATATCCCACTAGGGAATTTTGAAGCCTTAATGTGTCTTAAAAAAAGCGGTTACTAACAAGTGGCTAAATGAGACTACCCAACGTCATCACGCCGACCCGTCCACGTTTAGCTTAGCAACGTATCCTCTTGCAACGGTTCGTATGATATCTTAAGAAAAAGTTGTTCCTCATTTTTCGTTCGTTTTCCTATGAATGTCCAGCAACACTTGTCAATTCCCACTCGTTACATGCATACAGTCTTTTCAAAATAAACTTCCGTCTTCACAGGAAACAATGTCCTTAGGTTTAGGCAAGAAAACTACTTAGTTAGGTTTAGGAAAAGATCGTGGTTTGGCTTAAAATAACTCCGGAAGTGGCGTTACTTAAGTACAGATTTATTTGTCAGTTACCTGACAAATAAATCAACGTTGACTTCTAGTTTCACACGGGACATGAACAGCGGTCTCCTGGGCGAAAGTCTGGTATTTTTTGACCCATCCATCCACCCCGACATCCTCCCTACAAGAAGTTTGTCACTCTTAATACTTCCTGGTTCATAATTACGTTGTGAATTACACAGGAATTGATTTTGTGGGATATATATATATATATATGAATTACAGTGCACTACTTTTCTTTTCGTAGGTATAGCTACGAACGGTGTATGAGAACTGAGTTTAGTGGTGGTGACCTGAAGTCATGCAACCGTGGTGTAGTTAGTTTATAGCCCAACGTTAGCTTTTTACTTCTGCCAATGCATTCACACTTAAAATCTTAAAAGTGGGGTTCATTTGTGGAGAATATCTTGCTAAACAAAATGTGTAAGTATCATAAACTTGAGCTTATTTTCTGCAATAATCCAAAACCCAATGGAAAAATCCCACCAGCCTTTTGTCGAGGGAACCAGGGCAATGCTTACTTTCTGGTTGGCTTGCAAAAATACGTCATCCGTGCAGCACTCTATGCAATAAAAAGTATAGTGCATCAATATTTGGATTAGGATTATGTGTTTCACCCTAAAAAGCACCGTTATGTTAAGCAGCACAGTGATCAATTCAGAATCATTTTGAAGGAAAACATCCTTTGAAAGCATTAAACATGCAAATGTTGAATAAACTTTTGCCTGGAAGGCGGTTTAGCCCAGATGAATCAGGGTGGGGGATGGGTCACATTTCAAAATTAGATTTGTCTTCTCATTTGAATTGATAGCATGCTTTTATTTTCTCCACCTCAGCAGAATAATTATAATTAATTATAAAAAAAAAAAATCATAGATATCTAGCTTTCAACATTTTCTTTTAGGAATCACAGTGCTGTAAAGTGTGCCTTTTAGCTTATATGCAGGGGAGGAGAGTTCTGCCTCGGTGCCGGCCGGGTGATGTAATCAAAGCGAAGGATGAATTAAAAAATATTTTGACAAGCCAGAGATAGTGCATGAGGGCGAGATGGAAAATCGCCAAGTATGAGCAAGAAAAGCCTGCAAGATGTCGTCTTATTACCACGCATGTATACATCTCATTTTGCAGATACTGTTCTATTGTTCTATTATTGTACATTATACATTCTGCTCTATTTTTATTGTATATTACACATAATGTCCCTTCTTTCTGTATCTCCTTTCTTGTATTTATTTCTTATACTTTGTGTTTCCTTATAAACGGCACTCAGAGCGGAAGGCAAGGGAACAATTTCATTGTTCAGGGAAACTTGTTTTAACTGTGCACATGACAATAAACACTTTGACATTGACTCATCCACACATGAGAAAATATTGAAAATATTGAATATTGTGATATTATGAATTGTGATACTGTACTGATTCTCAAAAACACGACACAGATTTTTGATTAATAACATGCAAAGATGAAGTCAGGCAATACTTTTTATACTATTTGAAAACATATGCGCCCTCTCAAAGTAGTGTTGTGATGTTGGATGTTAAAGGGACGGTCGGTGATATATGCAAATGCAGATCTTATTGTTCTGATTGCATAAAAAAAGTTAACTTTCTTGTACTCAGATTTCATATGATGGTTTGTTCTTTATATTCTGACAGATTTCCTAAAATCAGATTTTTAAAAATCGCAATATATTGAATCGTAACCCTTGTATCGACAGATTCTTGCCAATAAACAGCCATACCTGGAACTAAAATGGAACCAAGTAGAGGGTTAAAAGAAAAATAAGCATCCCCTAATAATTTTATGAATTCCCTCCAACATTTTAAGCACAAATTCTTGGGCATCTATTATCTGTTACAATGCACACACCTGCTCCAGATGGGAGGGGTGGTAGTGTAAGGCGCTGATGGACAGACTGCAGGGAAAACAAGGAGACATTGTTGCTGATCCGCTGAAGGTCACGGGCAGCGCTGCGTGCCAAGTCTGGCACCGACTAGCACAACAAGGCAACCGTCCATATGCAATGTATAGGGGGCTAAATCAACACCACAGTGAATGAGCTGCCGACTATTAATCTGGATCCACAATTACAGCCATTACACGAGGGGAGCAAATACGCTTTTTCATTCCATCACTGAAAATTGAAGACTATCTATGATGAGCTCCACGTTTCCAGATAAACGTCACACAATGAGACTTCCACCAGTCAGTTCCTCTCTCTCTCTCTCTCTCTCTCTCTCTCCAGATGTCAGGTACAGTGGGAGAGTCGCTGCTGCTGGATGCCGTCTGACACTTTTCAAAACAATGATAACAAGCCTCGGGCTCGTCCTTCAGCTGTCTACCCCTGGAGCTCCCACCGCTGGCACACCCACTGACCGCAACACACACCAAACAACCCAAACACACACACACGCATGGTATGGCCTCAAAAGTTGAATCATCAAACAAAAAACAGGATATTTTACATTTTACAAAGCAAGTATTATCATTGCAGTATGTCCAGACAGTGTGCATTACTGTGGAGCATGAAACAGCAAAGTGTTGTTCATTCAAAGGAGATTGTGGATATAAACACTATAAATCCAGATCCATAATTATAACTCTATGATCTGCAACAGTCAACTACAAAATAAATGTCATTAAATAATTACCACAACTCTTAGCTGGGGAAAAAAGGGCTCATAAGTTTCTTCATATAAGAACTCGGTTACGTGCCAAGAAGCTCCAGTTAATCATTTGAAACCTTAATAGTCCCTCAAATCCCCTCAAGTGGCCTCACAGATGGATGAAACATTTTACACACCGTCTGTCAGCACCATATATTCTATATTAATGTGTTACACAACGTGTAGCTATATCTGTGCCATACTTTCTAATTGAATTTAATTTAATAAAAAAATAAATGAATATAAAATAAATAATTTTGTGTTGGTACAATTTAAATTAAATGGAAAATTAAAGCAAAAAATAATTCATTGTAGACTCACTTTTCATACTTCAGCCTGACATGTTCAGTATCTTTTGAAATTATGTGGACTACAATTAATTTGTGCCCAAAAGACTTTATTTAGTATGATGAGGAAAAATAACACAACATTTGATCTGAGTGCTCAAAAGTCTTGAAATTTGGTACGGACATGCTTTGGGCAAGTATCTAACAGTACAACTACAACAAAAATCACACTTTTATTAATAGTAAAAGTCTGGATTTTTGGAAAAAAAAATAGGAAAAAGGCTAACATTGTGTTTTTTATTAAATGTTTTCTATATGAAATGTTTGTTTCACACTGCATATTAGGGCTGTGTATTGGTAAGAATGTGCCGATACGATACGTATCACGATACAAGGATAACGATTCGATATATTGCGATATATCGCGACACTGTAAGCAAGGCGATATATTGTGATTTTTAAAATCTAATTTTAGGAAACTGTCATTGTATAAAGTAAGTAAAAAAAAGTTTACTTTATTTTATGCAATCAGAACAGAGGGATCAGCATTTGCATTTATTACAGTCCCTTTAACATCCAACATCTTAGCTTGAGAGGGCACATACACTGAGAGGGCGCATCTCTTTGCAAATGTCATAAAGTAGGGTTCATCTTTGCATGTAAACTATTAATTGAAAATAGATACAGTATCACAAAATATAATATTGCGATATTTGATATTTTCTTACACCCCTACTGCATATGTGTGCATATCTTTGATATTCACCTTGTTATGAGTTCATAAATACCAAATACTTGATTGTGATCCTTGTAATTTAGTAGTATTTGGGCACATGGGACTGCAGTTTTTTTTCCTAAAATATAATAAGGTCTATTACAAAAACAGTAGTCCCATCATGTGCCCAAAGACTAGATATAGTATGATAATAAATCTCACTTTTCAGCCAAACGGTTTCACTGATTGTGAAATTTTCTTGTCATTTGTGGTTTGTAGGCGAGCCCAGAGAACACTTCAGCTTCAGGCACAGATAGGTTAAATGAAACTATGAAGCTTTTCCACACAGCCGCTCTGTGTCTGTTGTAATGCCGGAGTTGTGGGTTGAACATGAATTTACAATACAAAGTGCTCTTTGTTAGATATAGCTTTGTAGCATTTTCTTACAATGTCAGCAGACCACTCATATTGCCTACTTATCATTTCAAGATAGACGTCTGTCTAAAGTTGTTATAGATGCATTAATTTTTTAATGAAATGTATCTTTTTTTTTTAATCAGACTTGTGCAATATTACTAGCTTGAGTATGGATCATTTGCAACAGTTTATTACATTAATATGCTCAGGAACTGTCAAATGATGCTCTACTTGTTTGGTAAAAGCAGCTGTTTCAGCCGGAAGAATGTAAAGAGTGGAAGAGTGTTTTCCCTGGATATTTTTCCAGATGTATGTTTTTATTCTGGGTTATTCATCAGTTAATCTCATATAAAGTCTTTAAGAGACTTTCAGCATGCTGAAATTAAAAAAAAAAAAAACTGTTTTTATTTTTATTTTTACTTGACAGACAAATTCAGTTTTAACTAATTAGTGGGTTCAGTTTCTTTGTGTTACTAGCACGAGCTAGCTAACCACATTAGTATGTAACCTTGTAAATAATTATCATATATAAATATATATATATCAAATTGCTGTCACTAAAACTTGACCAGCTTTCTTTGCAGAATAAAAGTTTACCTCAGCTAGGGGTGTGAGAAAATATTGGCTATTGTGATATTATGTTTTGTGATACTGTATCACTGTATTGATTTTTAATTAAAAGTTTACATGCAAAGATTATATCAGTCAATACTTTATTTCATTTGAGGGTCAAAGTAGTGCTATGAGGCTGGATGTTACAGGGAAGGTGATAAATGATTGATGATTGCATAAAAAAATGAACTGTGTTCTCAGGTTTTATGCACATGTCGGTGTGTTCTTTATGAAGGTTTTCCTAAACTATATTTAAAAAAAAAAATCGCAATATATCGCTTTGCTTACACTATTGCAATATATTGAATCGTAACCCCTGTATCATGATGCGTATTGTATCGACAAATTCTTGCAATACACAGCCCCAACTTTAACATGAGAAAAACCCTGAAAATATAGAAAAAATATGCATCACCAAAATTCCTGAACTCTGAAGAACAACATAGTTTCAGCTCTATTATGCATTATCGATTACTATAGGAAAGTTTTCTCAACCTGTAGATTAGCATGTGGTCTTTAACTGGTCTGAGAACATGAGAGTATTTTGCTTTTATTGCATTGTTACTTTAAGTATAGTATAGATGGTTTGAGTACTTCTTCCACAGACTCTGCCTGACTCTCCCATTCAATCAGTGGAGCAAAAACAAACAGTAAACCCTGGTTCAGTGTGTGTGTGTGTGTGTGTGTGTGTGTGTGTGTGTGTGTGTGTGTGTGTGTTTCTCTTACTTCTCATAGTCGTGCTGTGTGTGTGTGTGTGTGTGTGTGTGTGTGTGTGTGTGTGTGTGTGTGTGTGTGCGTGTGTGTGTGTGTGTGTGTGTGTGTGTGCGTGTGTGTGCGTGCTCTTACTTCTCATAGTCGTGCTTGCAGTACAGCAGTCGGTCCCTGCAGTAACAGGTCCC
>CAKALG010031211.1:0-10872 GCA_916700815.1 Helicolenus hilgendorfi | reverse complement strand
AGTTAAGGCGGGACATCCCATTTCCTGTTACATGGGCGATAAAAGGATGGACACTCCAAAAAGTGAAAGGCCTGTAAAAGAAAACACTTTCTTTGAGGACGGTCGTCCTCCTGGGAAACCGCAGGGGGAGTGAACGCCAGCGGCGAGCATCTTTAGCTCCTCAGTGAACCAGTCTGTAATGTTCATTAGCAGACCTGGGGAGAGAGTGGAGGACATGAATGCAGGACACACCTTTGTTCTGTAACCCTGTGCCAGGAGAGGTCCAGCAACATTAGATATGGCTGACCTGAAGTGAATGTTGGCCTCGCTGAGGGAAGGAGAGCGCCATAGCGGGGGGCGAGGAGAGGAGGCGATGCAGCGCCCTCCAAACTGATAATCTCTTGTATTCCTTCCCCCATGGTGCTCCTTATTCCCAGCACCCCGCCCCCTTTCCTTCCCCTCGTTGGTTAAGCTACTTATTGCCAAATTACAACTATTGCATGTGGAGGTTTCCCCCCCCCAGCGCACACACACACACACACTCACGAACACACACACACTTCCTGTCCGTCATAGGGAAAGGGTTTGCTAATACAAATCTAATCAGTGTTTCATTGAACTGCTTCAACACCGTTTCATTAAAGTGACTCACTGGGATTTTTCATTGTTGTCTAGTTCAGAGAATTAAGAGATTACAAAAACGCAAACGAATAAATCCTTTTTGTAGCATGATGCAGCCACAATCTCCTCCCACTTTAATTATTATTCAGGGTGCGGACTTCCTTGAACCGCAGCGCGCGTTAAACACTGCATAGTAAAAGCACGGTCAATGCTCATGCTAATATAATACACCCAGGTTTGGGAAGAAAGGAGGAATAAAAAGCGACAGCGCCGTAAAAGGTCACTCACACAACAACACAAATTTGGTGGTTGTGATGACTGTAAACATCGGACTGTAAAACGCTGCCTGGCGTACGGAAGAGAAACTATAAACACGCCAGTTGTTTCTGAGGGTATTTTATACGCCACAACAAATGGCAATTTGAATGCCTGAGCATGACAACCAAACCCGATCGCTCCTTCCTCTCCTCTCTTCCTCCCCTTCCAGGCAAGCAGCTAGCAGTTTAACGTGTGTGCTGAAAATACACACTGCGTCTGACTCAGTTCAAAACCGCAAAGAGCCCTCCTGTTAGGGCGACCTTAATGAGGCAGGCGCTGTGTATGTGCATGTGTGTGTGTGTGTGTGTGCTCTGGCTAACACCTGGACCAGCTGCTAGCTATAAAGCAGCAGCGCTGTCAGGGGCTATCAAAGCACCTTGCGGGCGGCCATTTTTCCTGCTTCCCCTAAATCTCCAGCGATGCCTCTAAAATCACTTAACAGCATCCTCCATTAATTGGCCTCTTACCTCCGACAGACTTAACGTGGGGGCGCGTTGTGGACGTGCACATTCAGAACAGCAGAATGCTCTCACAAACACACATTAAACCACAAACACACCCTCAGGTGAGTCAAACACAGATCTCCTTTTTTTTCCATATTTGGTTTCTCACAGCAGAAGCAGGCAGCGGGTGTCTTGCTGGATATTTGTGTGTGTGCGTGCGTCTTTGTGTGTGTGAGACAGTGTGAGGAAGTGTAGAGCAGGCTTATCTGGCTCAGCATCAGCTCTGGGACGATTTGCTCTCAGTCAGCACTGTGCGGGTGCAGAGAGAGAGAGCACCTTTGTCCTCCTTGCAGAGAGCAGGCTGCCTCCACAGCCACCAGCTCACACTCATTTATATACCGAGTAAATCATGGAGGAATTCATCTTGGTTGTGTTTGTGCAGAGGCATACTGGCAACTAATGCTGCACCGCAATTCTGGTGATATCACTCATAAAGTTTTATTAACTGTAGTAATATTAGAACAATAGATGCACCACTATGGAGGACTGGCTCAACAAAGACGAATGTTTTATTATGATTGAAAGACCAAAGTGCCACAGTTTTTACAAGATGGCATGTCATCATACGGTATCTTTATGCAGGGCTCAACAATAAGGCTCGCCCAGTGCCCGGGGCAAGTAAAATGCCACGACAGGCTAGCAAATCTAGCAACTCACTTGCCCGATAAAGAATCAAACACATCGTTTTTTTCCGGAGCTGATGAGGGAACTAGCTAAGGAGTGAGCCTTCTTATATATTGTATTATCAATGGGGCACTTGCGAGAAAATGGCAGTGGGTAAAAGTTTATGAGCCGAAGTGCAAGCAAGCATTTCAATTATCCTGGAAACTAAGGATGCACCGATCCAACTTTTTCAGTCATGATACCGATAGCGATACCTGAGCAATGGGTATAAACCGATACCGAGTAAAGATCCGATACCAGTGTTTAATTAATAAACTTTATGCCTCCCTGTGTGGAAGTGACTGGGATCATTCTTTCATGTGTAAGGCAACATCAGGCTTGACTTAAACATTGCTCTCTTGACTTTGTAAAATAATATGTAACAAATAAATACATAGATATAAATTCATTATTAAAATAATAAATCATACACCAGCAAATCTTCAAAATCAACAGGAAATACAATTTAAGTGTAAACCTTTTTAATGCAGCAACAAATTCGTCAAAACTTAAATAGGAATTCAAATTCAGCTATATGATGTATATAGTATATAAACATAGAATTGAATTTAATAGATCAACCCCATTGTCACCGAAACCCGATCCAGCTATTTGAGTCAGTATCATCCCGATATCTGATCCAGTATTGGTATCGGTGCATCCCTAGTGGAAGCAGGAGTTTAGTTTGTTGGCGTAAGAGAAGATGTGGGCGAAACTCCAACTATGTTTTGCCCAGTTTGCCACAAGTTTGAGAACAAGGCTGATAAAACATGACAATTTACTTCGGGCAAGTAGATTTCTGACCCACATGCCCGAACAAGACAAGTTAAAAAAAAAAAACATTAAGGTTGAACGCTGTTTATGAAAATGTCATAAGCACTTTTCGAGGCTGAAAAGCATTGACTAGGGAAGAGAACTCATTCACACCATTATGCCCTTTTCAGACTGCTAAACCTTTGGAAGTTGATGGAAGGCAGACGAACAGTGGAAACTATACTGAGAACAAAACTGCATAGATTTTTTTTGAGCGGCAAAGCAGCGTACTGTAAAAAAAGGGAACTTTTTTATAGAAGAGCACAAAAGGTGGAACACTTTATGTAAGCTATAGTTTATGCTGTGCAGGCAGCTGGCAGCGTACAACAAAAAGCACAATGTAACTGGACCTTAAAGTAAAGAATCAATAAAAATGTGGCATCAGTAGTGATGATGAAGACTCACACTGAGCTGAGGAATTTCAGCTCAACAACAGTTGGACATTAGTGACGGTCATTTTGGAAACAATGCTTTTTAAAATGATCAGCACATAAATAAGTTGATGAAGTGATTGTTCTACAATAAAGCAAAATGAAGCACATCCTGAAACTCATTACAGGAACGAGACCTCCCAAACAGTAATTCTGTAGCATTTTAGTATATTTAGGTGGTAGACATGAGTTTATAACATCAGATATTTTAGGGGAACAAAGGAAAATACAGTGTGAATACTTTTCTGCTGGTGTGTGACACTTGACCTCATGTGAAATATGGTAAACCCCGTCCACCTGGCGCTCCATTAGGGAAAAACAAACACTGAGAATCATTTGCAAATGTTATTTGACTCTGATCTGCTCAGCAGCTCGGCTGGGTGTGCGCCATCCACAAGTACGTGTCAGCATGAGGAAGATTTACTGCCTCTGAGCCAGGGGCCCGTTTAGCCTGGGAGTGAGAAGCTGATTGACTGAGTACGTGTTGGGATGGAGAGTGTGTGTGTGCACGCACATGTACGCCCGTGACAGTGAACATGTGAATGAGTAAGTGAGTGTGTGTGTGTGTGAGAGAGCCTGTGGGTGACGTGACGTCTGTATGTACATTTGGACGACTTGGTGCTTGTGCTGAAAAATGTCTTTCTCAGCAAACGTATGTATTCCAGCGTGTGTAGGTGTGCGTGGGTGTGGGATTGTATACATTTGTGTTGTCTTGGAAGCCAGGCAGCAGGGGTTACTGTGGTGCTTTGGGCTGGAGCAGAGTTAACAGCTCATTAACACCAATTCATTACGGGCCACTTCTCCCTCCCTCACGGTGCTCTGCATTAAGACACAGCCAGCCGCCCTTTTTCACACACAACGTAAATCACTCAGGCCAAACTCACAGGCACAGAGGGGGAGCCGAGCCAGCGAGCCTCCTGGTGAGAAATACTACCTGCGTGTTTGGGCTTTTTAAGTGCGAGCGTATGTGCATGTGCAGGGGCGCTGCTAGAAATTCTGGGCCTCCAGACGGCAGCACACATGTGACACTAGAGGGTTACAGGCTGAAGAGCTGTGATTGGCCCAGAAGGTTGGTTAAGGTATAATGTGTAGGTATAAGACTAGAGATGGTCGGGGTTTGGAAACGGGTAGTGTATGTGTCTTAAGCTGGGCATACACTGTACAATTGTAGCCCGTTTCTGGCCCAAATGTTGAGCCGCACGACTCATTTTAGAGTTGGACCGAATTTCAGCTTCATCGGGTGTGCAGTGTACGGGGGCAACTGAGGACCGATTAACTCCTCCCGACCGGCCATCGGACAGTCGGATGAATTTCTGACATGTCAGAAATTTTGGTCGGCCAACTACAGGCTCTCGCACCGTTGAAGCAGAGCCACTAGCCGATACTCCAAAGTCAGTGCCCTTTTTCTCCTCTTTTTACAGTAATCAGAGCGTAGCTATCAAGATAACAATGTAGGTTCAATAGATATAGATAATAAAACGGAGCTAGCTTACCTCTAATTCTCTCTGTAAAATGGACGAGCCATACTGTCCCCGTCCTCCTGTGAGTCCATATAACTTTACGCTGCTGCCTCTTTTCTTTTAGACGTTTCAAGAGACAGGATGGCACAGATGATGAAGGCAGCGCATTTCTGCTTTGTTAGCATCGTTACCCGTACAGACCTCTGCTAGCAAACAGACTTTACCTGCCTTTTATTGATAACTGTCAAAAGCCAGAACGGCCTGCGGGAGCTGACTAGTCGTGTTTTTTTTGTATTTTACACGTCCAGCGTGAGCACTCAGGTCGTGGCTGATAATCGGAACGTATACGTGTGAGCACATAAATCGTGAGCTTTGGCTTTACATTGAAACGATCATCTCGTACAGTAGGAGTAGAGACAAAAAGAAAAACAGATGATGCTTCAGAGACGAACAAGAGAACGTGGTCAGCTGACAGTAATCAAAAGAAAATAGTGTTCATAGCACTGACATTCAAGTACAGAAACATTACCATTCACCTCCTCTTCCCCTCTCTCACACACACACAGAGCAAGCGACACAGTGCTCCGTCTGTCTCTGTAATTGTCTCAGTCCTCAGTCCAAAAGTCAAAATTTATTGAAAAAAGATAGATGTAATAATTTCCGAAATTTACATGTTTCTATCTAATGAAATATTCTGCTTCAGTTCATATTTGTTGGCGTTTAGCCTTTGAAAAACAAGATCTTCACTTGGTCTGTTTACTCTCTGCACACACCTGTATTAACGGGTGATCTAGCAGCAATCTAACAGCACCATAAATTACATGTATGTAACCACAATAACACAAAATCATATTTTCTCAATTTTCTAGGGTCATGACATGATAAAATATGACAACAATTTTGCCCCCTATACATTTTAAACATTGACAGGATTATTCACTTCTGGTCGCACATTTTTGCAACCGCAATTTCTGCCTGGTGAAATCTATCTACTTATATCAGTTTCAGCTTTGTAGATGGATAAACAAGTATGAATCTGGTTGTGTGTAAAATAATCTGGTAGCTAACAATCTTCTTCAGACAACTCTCTTTCTTCAAATGTCATGTCCTGACCACACCAACCGCTCCTAGGTATGTTTATCTTTCTTGATAAGTTACACATGTGCATACTGCATATTTAGACATGTAGTCTTTTGTGATATTATGTCTCCCATAATGCCAATGAACACAATTCCTGGAAGTGATTACTGTAAAGATGTAATTGGCAAATCAAATTAGTATAAAAAGATAATTTCTAGGAGACAGGGTTACGATATGAAGAAAGCACAAGGCAACATCTAGCCTAGAGGTTATAAATTCAATCATATATTGACATTGTCAATAGGTTTTTGTCTACTTACATTATTTCACACATTCAACAGCAGAATAATGACCAAATCCTACAAGCCTATGTTGCCAAAAAAACAAAACAAAAAGTGATTTAAATATATGTGAAAGCCCTGAAATGAAGATAATACGGACAATTCTCCACTGAACAATCATGATGTTGAGGGGATTTGTGAAACAGCTGCAGAGTATAATAGGCGAGCTCTTGGAGGATGAGAGACGGCCCTAAAACACAGCTGCTGGAGGTGTGGGGAAGCTCTGAAGGAGTATCTCTACGTATTTGTATGTCAGCATGTCTGGCACTTGATATATATATTATATATTTTGACCCTCTCAGCACCTTCATTTGTAACATAGAGAAGGAGCGGAGAATAGAGATCAAAGGGGTATCAGATGCACAGATACATACACTAAGACTATGACCCCTTTACTAGCCCTATGTGGTAAATATAAAGCAAAACACATAGAAACATTATTCCTCGGTTTGATTAATAAGATATATTTAAATCTTATGGTCACAATCATTGCTATGTGGGAGCATGTCAGTAATAAAGAGTTCAAAGGTCAGGCTTCATTGCCCCAAGAGAGAACAGCCACTTGCCAAATAACCACATATGCACAATGCACAGGGGGCTCATTGGTCCTAAATTGAGGACATATCTGTTACTACAATGGTAGCTGATGCCACTCTATCATCTGTTTCTGCTTCAAAAGCTGCCCATTGTGGAGAGGGCGAAGAAGAAAGAGACACAATCCTTTTATCATCAGGCAAATAAATGGCAGCATATGGACAATCCTTTCCCAGCCGCTTTATACTGGGCTTTGGGCGCAATTTCAGCGCAAAGCGTATTTAGACTTTAGCAGAAGAGTTGATGAGGTGAGGGATCGTTACTTCCTCAGGATTTTCTTTTGAAGGCTCCGTTTCTCTGACCTCTAAAAATGGGAGAGAAGAAAAGCCATAAAACCTATTTTCCATTACGTCTCTTTAAAAGTGGTGCCCGCAAGAGAGGGGATGGAGGGACAGGGGGGACAGAGGGAGAGAAAGGAAAAATTGGCTTCTGGATACCGTTTACATCACTCACATGTCAATGCAAATAAGGTGATCTGGCTGCTCAGCACCGAGTTTGCCCTCAAAACACAAGACAACAACAAAGTTCTTTGTCTCTTAGATGGTCCGATGAATGTGTTTTTGCCCATATATCTCTTCTCCCTCTTAATTACAATGAGTTGGTGCCATAATAGGATTGTCAACTACCAAGGAGTGACAGCTTAAAAGAAACGCTTTCCAGTTGAAATGTGCCTTTGAGGGCCGATTTTCCAGAGCTTTCTTGCTTCACTTTAAAGCTCCATCCAATTCAGCGGCCCTTTCAGTGTAGCCGGGATACAAATCCATGCCACTGCAGCTATCACAGGCCCAGAATGAGCATAAAAAAGCTGCATTACATCTTGCTTCGTTTTTTAAAGGTTCTTCTTGGCTTCTCATGTGCAGGGGCCCTCTATGGCACAAAGTGGCCCACTTTGGTCTGCCAAGTGTCTGTGTTACTGGGATTTGTCATAGGGAAGTCAAAGAATCGCTACGAAGACAATGCTAACGGCAGCATTTCATCGCAGCTCAGGCTCTCTATCTTATTTCAGAAACGCCATTGTCATGCCGCTGCCTGCCAAAATGCGTCGTACCCTAGGCCAGCTACCAATCAGCCATCCGCAGGGGTGATTTCTTCAGTTAGCCATTGTGCTTTCAAGGTTCTTTACTATGACTCCATCTCTCCCTCCTATTTATTTTCCTGTTGCAGCTGACAGTTTGACAGATTCCAGGAGTGCTGGTGTTTCAGCCAGCGTGTCTTGGAGGCAGTGGCTGCGGATGTCAGTGATAACCATCCCCTGCCAAAGGCTATACCGCTGTGCCTCGAATCCCTTTGTGGGTGATTTCAAGGCACGCTCACGCCATCCCGCGCATCCGCCCTCCTAGAGCCTCTCCACAAAAGGGACACATTTTGCAACCTTCCCCTCAGATGTTTCTACAACAAAACACATTTTGGTGCCATCTTAAGCGAACCCTGATGATGATTTTCACCGGTTTAGAAATAGATTGGGTCAAAGCAGAGACAGATGTAGGGAGGAGAGGTAGTAGGGCACGCTAAAGAGTCTTTCCTGGTGCCGACCACACAAGAGCAAATCCTGGAGGATACATTTTCAAATGTTCTTAGAAAAGAAATTGAAATTATATCTGTAACTCTACTGCAACATCAGAAGACACTTAGCTAGAAGAAAATGTGTATTAGTGACTAATGTGTATTAGAGGACACCTTTCATCGCAGTTGACCCAGTCAAACTCCAGAAGGTTCAACAGCAAGTCACTTTTTTTGCAAGTCACAAGTAAGGTTGTTTTGAGTCCTAAACAAGTCGTAATGCGCACTTCACCAAATGAAATGCCATTTTAACAACAGAGTAATAATATCTTAAATTTAGAAAAATCAGGAATGCTTTAAATTTTTTTAATTTATTTGTTAGAACAAGTGTGACTGAACTTAACCATAAAAAGAATGAATAAAGTTAACGTTGATTCAAGAAATGGAGGGAAATTAATTGATTCCTGGGGCATATTTTAAATAACATACTTTTTAATCTTTGGGCTTGGGGGGAAAGTATTTTTCAAGTCAGAAGGCTCAAGTCCAAGTGAAGTCACGAGTTACTGGTGTTCAAGTCCAAGTCGAGATGCAAGTCTTTTGGGATATTGTCGAGTGTAAAGTCATCAAATCTGTGACTTTAGTCTGAGTCGAGTCCAAGTCATGTGACTCGAGTCCACACCTCTGTTCAACAGTAAACTCAACCATCCCAGTACTCATTTTACCACATACACTCACTACAATTACAGCGAAACAAATGCTTTCTATTTGTAATAATTTCTCGACATCAAAAGCCATAAACGTTATGAATCAGAGTTTACCCTACCATTTAAAATGAGGCTGCTAGTGTCAAATACTGTTTGAGTGACTTTACCATCCTGGCAAACATTCAGAAAGGAAACAGTGCTGTGGGCATAATCTACAAGATGCACACTGAACCAAAACCCACATGTTTCAGGTTATGTCTTTCTACTTAGTGCCTGCACAAACACAAAGAGGATTTGGGGTGGAGGGGAGGAGAAAGTTCCCAGCACCTCATTCACCTCTCCTCACCTCTCTCTCCACAGGTCTGATAAAGCCCAGTGGCTGCACTGTGCTCCCCAACGAGCCAGACCTGGGAATGAGAGGGGAACTCGTAAAAGATAATCACGCTTTATGAGGGCCCCTCAAGAGGTCTGCTGAGGGAAAGGCCGATTTTGTCTTGCAGTTTTGCTCTGGTCTAATGGGGAGCAGAAGAGGGCTATCAGAGATCACAGTCTAGTTACACATGGGAGACCAGAAACAAGGCAGTCCCCATAAACAACCTTAGTGTTTCCATTTTTGTCACACTGTCAATCTGCCTGGTTTTTCACAAATACTTTTGAAAACCTGCATCATCCTAAACTACTTTTTGCAGAGAGGACTGTACCAAGCTGTAAGGAGAGGAATTTTGAGATTCCTCTGTACAGCTTTTTAATTTTATTTTTTTGCAGAAAATATTGATAGAAGTTAATTAAGGCTTTAGGAATATGACAAACAAATATGTCCACATTTACCTGACTTATGCATTTCCAAAAGCACAAGTATTTTTTGAGTAATGTGGGGCAGATGTGCCACCAGCTGTTTTTCTTATACTCCTTAATAAAGGTTAACCTAATCTTCTATATTAAGGATTTGTTGGGTTGTTGAGCTTATATAAACAGATTGTTTATTGAATGAAGGTTTCATGGAAGGAAGGTATCCATATGTCAAGAGGTAGTTTTTGTACAGCAATCTTTTTTTTTTAAAACAAAACTAGGGATCATAAAACGTTATGTCAATGATTACCGGACATTTGCTGTTGAAATGTATGAAACAAATCTCAAGTCCTTTAAAATAATCAAATCAAACAAAATTAACAGAACTTAAACAGATTTTTCTTCACAGCAACTTTTACAGTTCATCATGCAAAGGACGCAAATCACATAGCAGACATAATTTGCCTGAGTTTTAGTGGAGTTCACATGTTTCAAGCTTCAGAAAGTCTCAACAAGCCTGAAAAAAAGCCAAACTGGATTTAAAACGGACAAAACTTTCCTTTGAACAAATTGCTTTTGGCAGCACATAACTTCTATCAATCCAAGCGGCACCATTTGCATTTGAAATGGACCTTATACACGCCCAATCAAGAACGATAAAGAGAGACAAAAGATAAAAGAGACAGGAGGGCAAAAATGAAAGGCAAGACGCTGAAAGAGAAAGACGAGCAAACAGAGAGGAGTTAGGAGGGAGAAGTACGTGAGGGAGCAGTAAACAAAGAGAGCAGCCAAAAAAGAGAAAGAAAAAGAAATTGACTGTGTGGGTGAGTTGGTGGTGCTGAAGAGGAGCCAAACCCTGCAGCCCTCACCTCAGCCACATCTTCATAAGCTGCAGCGCCTCCCTCTCCCCAGCCCAGCCTCTGGCCCTGCAATAAATACATTTTCAATTACAAGCACTAGGGAACAAAAAGGCAGCGGAGGAGAAGGAGGAGGAGAGGAAGGAGGAGGGAGGAGGACCCTCAAGGAGTCTGAGTGAATCCCCCGGATGACACCTCTGGCCACAAGACTCAGATGTG
>CAKALG010031210.1:0-19814 GCA_916700815.1 Helicolenus hilgendorfi | reverse complement strand
GCTGTCTGTGCGCATGTAAGGAGGCGGGACCTCGTTGTTCCCTGGATCATCCCAGCCGGTGGGGGCAGCAGAGTAATAATGCGCCCTTCCATCTTCAGCATACTCCTCATCGTCATGGTAGGCATCCAGATCCTGCCAGCAACAAGAAGACAATAAACATGTCATCCTTCATGCATGATGAAATCTGAGTCAATCAGTGATAAGTACTGTGGGTCCACTTGTTTTAATAACAGAAAATTGAAGTCTCATCCCACTAGATTCTGTTTCAAAAGCATCTGGTGCACTGGTGTGTTTCTGCATTCAGTGTTTCTTTCATCAGTTTCTGAAAGGCTAGAACGTGATACAGCTGTTTAAGGTAAATGTGTATATACTTCTGATGATTTGACTATTTAAGTATTGATACCAAACAAATTTTTGAATGTCCCTCGCTGGCTTGATAAATTTAATTTTGAAAATAAAAAGCACAAACCTAGTAGTGAACTGCATCGCTTCCTCACATTCTGGTGAAACCTAATAAGTGGTAGGCTTGGCATTTTGATCTTGTTGTTTGAGTTGCTGTTAGTAAATAGACCAAGCAGTGTTTTTAATGTGTAACTTTATATACTTATGATCATGTGCCATGTGATCATTTATGGTAAGATTATTAGTATTTTTCTCTAATAGTGATGTATATTTGATGTTCTTTGTTTCACATGTATTTTTCTTCTCTACTCTTCCTTTTTTTTTATGGTGCAATGGATATGTGATGATGTCACTTCCTCAACCATTAGGGATGGCAGACAGTTCCAATCATCCAATCACATTGATTTGGTGGTGTTTAAAAGAACACACACCACTATTTTATCATCTTAATGTCCTGATGAAGGTCCTCGTTGACCGAAACGCTGACTAATAAAGCAGAGAAAAGTGTGTGCAGGAGCAAGTAATTTTTTTGAAAAAGTACAAATTGGATGGGATCTACTCCCAGCATCACAAACCATTTTGAGAATGTGCATGTTTTCCTCTCCTTGAAACCCAATAAGTGGACCACTGTTATTGTGTCCTCCTCGCTAATCAGTGTATTTCTAACACAAGATATACGCACCATTACCCAACGTTTTATCAGATTCCAGTTAGTGGAGTCTGAGATTAGCCTGTTTCCAGACCTCTGATTTGCTAAATGGCCATTCAGCCTGAAGATCAGACTGATCTGAGATACTCTTCCGTGAAACAAGGAGATTGCAGCTCATCCACAGTTCTCTTATTTTTATTCTAGGGCATGGGACTTTGAAATGGTAAAATAAAAAAAAGGCACACATCTTAATATATCCATGAATTCACAAATTGACTACAGTTGAAATAAATGAAAGATCTGGATATTTGAATGTTGATTTTTCATGAACCCTTTCAAACCTCAACCCCAATCTTCCATTTAAAAGCTTAAAATAAAATTACAATTATTTTACAATTTTTCCACATTGTGCAACAAGGAAAATCACAGACAGGTTTCACGCAACAGATACGCTCTCATTTTAATCTGGGCAGCTGTCTGCATCGGCTACGTACAGCTAAACTGCGGTTCACTGTGCAACGCTTCATGTTGACTGTTTAATGCTTCCTCTGAACAGAAGCTGTCAGTTAGCTGTTAGCCCTCTTAGCTTCAGTTTGTCATTTGCTAAGCGATAGTTATACATACATACATACACACATACATGTATACATACATACATTTACGTGTAATTGTCTTACCTAAAAGTGAAAATCAAGAGAGGGAAAACTCGGAATCTGTAGCGTAAACGAGTCCAAACTGAATCAGTTGTCGATCACTACCGGCCGGTTAAGAGTAGTGAAGAGTCAGCCGTTAATGACGGTATGAAACGGTCAATAAAATTTGTTTTCAAAAAGTGTGATTCACTGCAACCACAAGAGGTCTTTCAGCATACGGTCATAAATGAGCACAAAACATGTTAACCTGATGGGTCAGGCAGTATGCGAGATTAGCCGTGGACAGACAGACAGACAAAGAGATGCACACACACAACCGAATACATACTCTCCTGGTGGAGATAATAATGTAGGCTACATTTGAGTTGCAGTAATCAGGGTGTCACATCTGCATTTTTAACCAACATGTTCCCTTACCGTGACTGGCTCAGCACTCTGGGTAGAGTAGTACTGGTTCTGTAGAGGTGTGTCCTCGGCCGCGGGGACATGAGTTGTGTCCGGTTGCTGAGGACAGGAGGAGATATAATCACATGTGTTAACTTCGCTATGTGTAGAACAACCTGCCACAGTTGTGTGGTTAATGATAGGCCTGACAGGCCTCTGTCGATGGTGACTCACTCTGCTGGCGGAGCTGTTGGTCTTCTTGGGGGGAGGGGGCTTGTACTTGGGGGGACCACTGAAACACAAACACGCAGTCTGGTGAGTCACAAAAATCTGACACATGCAGCGTGGCATCTCAACTAATGGAGCAATTTGCAAATAACACAAAGAACAAACAGCCAGACATGAAAAAAACAACAATAGTGACGTAAACTGAAGTGAACTAGTCATCCATACTCAGTCAAACAGATACTCACTCTCCGTTGAGTTTGTTGTTTCGGTGTTTGCGGTACATCGCTATGGCTGTTCCAATGATGGCCAAGAGTATTATGACTCCAATGATGGCTCCTATGATGCTGCCTGTAGTAGCACCCTTCACTGGAAGACGAGTACCTGGAAAAATGACAAGAAGAGAAGAGAGAAAATGTATTTATTTATTTGATAGGGATAGAGCATGTTAATGAACATCAGTATAAAAATACAAGATGTAAAAATCCCTTGTGAAAAAGTAGTATACTTCAAGTATATTTAATCAGGTAAACTGTAGTAAAGTTCAAGTATATTTCCCAAGTATACTTTATGTAGTAAGTATACTAATATCAACTAGTAGTATACTTGTAAGTGCACTACTTCAATATTTCTTGGGATTAAATTGGCCCACTTTTGAGTTTCTAAAAGTATACTTTTAAGTGTACTTTAAGTGTAAGAATAGTAAACTTTGAGAACACAACTAAATTGTATTTTGTACTGCAACTATACTATGAAGTGAACTATACTACAAGTGAACTTATAGTTATACTGTTATAACAGTTTACTACTTATATACTTGTAGCCCATGTTTTAGTTTATGAAAGTACAAGTATACTATTATTACTTATTATTAAAGTATACTCTCAGTAAAATACTAGTTTAATAGTTTTTACTGCAAGTATACTTGTAAGTTTTCTTTAACTTATAGTACTTAGCCAATGATTTATGTATTACATAAAGAGACTTGCTCCTTTTGCTATTTGACTTGACACACACTCAAATAGGCTACTCTATCAAAAAGTAAGTATAAGCCAAGTATACTTGGACTTTTCTCAGTAAGTATATCTCAGATAAGTATATAAAAAGTAAACTGAAAGCACAAATGTCACATTTGGAGAAATGTGTTTGTCCAAATGTGGTGTGCCTACGTGGCACCAGAGGAACAAGAACAAGCCAAATTAAAGTAATAGTTTGACATTTTAGGAAATGACGCTTATTTGCTGGTGTAAAGTTAGATGAGAAGATCGATACCATTCTAATGTTCGTCGGTCTATTAAATATGAAGCTACAGCCAGCAGCCTGTTAGCTTAGCTTGGCACAAAGACTAGAAACAGAGGGGAAACAGCTAGCCTGGTCTGTCCATAAGCTCACTGATTAACATGTTATATCTTGTTTGTTTAATTCATACAAAAACCGAGGGGGGGTTTATGAGCCGGACCGGCTGGGATCATTAGCTTCCTGAAGTCTTCGCTAGTTGCCTGGCAACGGCTCAGAACCGATAAACAGCTATGAGAGTGTTATCAATCTTCTCGAATTGAGTGCAGCGGGGATGACGTATTTTTGTAGGCCAACCAGGAAGTTAGCATCGCCCTGGTTCCCTCGAGGAAAAGCCAATGGGATTTTTCCATTGGGTTTTGGATCATTACAGAAAATAAGCTTTGTGGCAAACACACTGATATGATACAGGGTTTGTTCCATAACATAATCTCTACAGGCGTGAATGCATTCGCCAGTATGCATAGTAAGTAATAAGCTGACGTTAGGCTATAAACGAACTATACCACGGTCGCATGAACGCGAGTGCACACAACGAGGCTGTAAAGGTAGAGGTGTCGGAGTGATGACGTTTAGTAGTCTCATTTAGCCACGTGTTAGCACCTGCCTTTTTCAAGATAAGAGATACAAAATTCACGAGTGGGACGTATTGTATGTAGTAGAACAAAACGTTAAAATCTCTTAAGCTTTTGTTAACCTCAGACCTTATTTCAGGCATCTAACTAAAAACCATTAAAAAAAACCCATCGACTTTGAGACAAGGGAACCAGAAGTGCTAAAATGCGAACTCATTACCAGGTTTTAGGACTCATTCCTGCACCACTCTAGCAAGATGAAGCCATTGGGATGTGGCTGAAAGGTTTGGGAATGCCAAAAAAAAAAGTGGATCTTGAGTTGAGAATTTTTACCGTGATATACTGTATGTGTTCCAAAGGTTAAGAATAAACCTCAACACCCATATTCAAAAAAAGTCAGAGAAAGTTACTAATCGTGAAGCCGAACTGTGTTTCATCATCTTTCCTACTTTGTTCATCATCCTACGACCCCTTAGATTTATCTTGTGACCCCCTCTAAGGGCCTTGACCCCCAGGTTGGGAGGCATTGATTTAACAAACATTAATAAAACGTAAACGTAAATTCGTGAGCCTGGTCGATAGCTCAGAAGCCCAGTGGTGAGGCATGGCCCATGCCCCGGCCAGTTGAAAAGGTTTTTTTTTTTTTCTTATAACAAAATAAAATAAAATGAAATATGGATAAAACAATGAAAAATAAAAAAAACGGATAAAAGAAATAAATAAATGAAAAATAAATAGATAGATTAAAAAAAAAAAAAAAAAAAAATAAAACTTTAAAAAAGACAACATAACAGGGCAAAGGTCAATATCATGTGACTGTGTATGGTGTGTGTGCGCTTGAGAGGGGTGGGGGTGGCTGGCTGTCAGTCAGGGTGGAGATCAAATTATGGCAAGATTAAAAAAGAATAAAATAAAATAAAGTAAAAATAAATATAATTAGATAGATAGATAGAAGTAAAAGAATGATGGTAAAAGGATGGTGTTCAAAAGGGTGATAGATAAAAAGATGATGTTTTAAAAGAGAATGAAACAAACATTAATGAGAAGTCTGCATGTCAGATAAGTGGAGTTACTCCACACCGTCAGACCCATGACTAAGGGTGACCTTACAAAAAAAGAGACTCCGCAATGAGGATGAGTATACAGTATGAGTGTGTGTCGACGTGTAACTGAGCTGGTAGAGTACAGAAAGGGTCTTGATTAGAGCGTTGAGTCACATGGGTGATTAAAACGAACCAGAGGAATCATGCAGAGGTTCTACTAATGAACCGTGACCACACTGAACATGAACCGACTCACACAGCGCACGCACGCACGCACACACACTGCGTGTTTACTGGAGGTGCAGCCCGGCTCATTATCCCCCCCCAGAAATCCCAGGGGATTATGCTAATGAAGGGGCGTTAAAGGGCAGAGAGGATCTGAAGCTCATTTGATGAGAACAAACCCTGGTCCTAGTAATTGGAAGGGTCATGATTGAATGTTTTTAGTCTAATTACAATTCTCCTCTAACAATAGACTACTTTGAATAAAATCATTTTCATTCTTTCGCACATACAGAAATGTCCCAATGATGATCTCTTTCTTTACTACTCATTACAACCCAGCACATCATCTTTAGCTATTTGGTTTTCCTCTTTTATTGTGCTAAGTAATTCATGAAGCCCATATTTAGAGGTCTCTACACAATGGACTTTATAAACATGAATTTTGAAAAGTGAAAACATGTGAATGACAAAATGAAAGACATGACATTTAAAAATAAATCAAATCGGATGTGAACCTTCAATATCAAAAGCACAATGTGCACCTTAATCTGCAGAGTCGCAACAATAATCACAAAGCTTTCCGACTCTTTAACGATGAAACGAAAGAGTTCCCTGGATAAAGCAAACAAGAAATCTTCTTTTGATGGGGTGAACTGAGTTAATTACATTGTTTGGATTTATTCTGTGGGGTACAAATAAGTTTTCCATTGTTTTTTTCCCCCAGCGCAAAACCCAACATGAGGTGCCCTCATTGCATCTAAAGTAGTTTTCTGCTTCTGGAGGGACACAAACTGCCACGGCGCTCATACATGGAGTGGAAATATGTGTTTCATGTATACGTTATGTGTTTCAAATCAAACATTAATTATACTTTTGCTTTAAGTACCTTCCCAGGATTTTAAGAACCACTGTAGCTTTGTTAGTATTCTGTGTAAACTAGAGCTGTCAATCGATTAAAATATTTAATTGCCATTAATTGAAAATTAATCACACACTTTTTATCTTTTCAAAATGTACCTTAACGGGAAATTTGTCAAGTATTTAATACTCTTATCAACATGGGAGTGGGCAAATATGCTGCTTTATGCAAATGTATGTATATATTTATTATTGGAAATCAATTAACAACACAAAACAATGATAAATATTGTCCAGAAACCCTCACAGGTACTGCATTTAGCATAAAAAAAATGTTCAAATCATAACATGGCAAACTCAAGACCAACAGGCAACAACAGCTGTCAGTGTGTCAGTGTGCTGACTTGACTATGACTTGCCCCAAACTGCATGTGATTATCATAAAGTGGGCATGTCTGTAAAGGGGAGACTCGTGGGTACCCATAGAACCCATTTTCATTCACATCTCTTAAGGTCAGAGGTCAAAGGATCCCTTTGAAAATCGCCATGCCAGTTTAGAGCGTTATTTAGCCTCCTTTGTGACAAGCTAGTATGACATGATTGGTACCAATGGATTCCTTAGGTTTTTCTAGTTTCATATGATGCCATTATCTCCTCTAGCTTTAAAAGCTTTGAGCCCGATACAAACTAAAAATTAATATGTTAAAGAAATTAGTGACGTTAAAACAAATTTGCCTTATCGCGTTAACTTTGACAGCCCTAGTCAAAACTGATCTCGGTCTGCAATTAATGATTATTTTCATTGTTGATGAATCTATTGATTATTTTCTAGATTAATCAACTAGTTGTTTGGTCTATAAAATGTCAGAAAATGGTGAAAAATGTCGATCAGTGTTTCCCAAAGCCCGAGATGACGTCCTCAAATGTCTTGTTTTGTCCACAACTCAAAGATATTCAGTTTACTGTCATAGAGGAGTAAAGAAACCATAAAATATTCACATTTAAGATGCTGTAATGAGAGAATTTGGATTTTTTTTCTTAAAAAATTACCAATTAATTAATTGATTATCAAAATAGTGGGCTAATCAATTAACTTGTAGCTCTATTTGAGACTTACTCTGTATAAACTGATCGATGAACGAAAATCAGTTCAACTGAAGGTTTTGGTCGTAAATCACATAATATACAGTAGGCTGTATTTTTGTAACTATTTAACTACATTGCAAATGATACATTTAGTAAATTTAACAAAAAAAGAGAATAGAAATGCATTATAATGCATTTTGATGAAGTTTGTTTTACTACAAAATGGTATATATGGTTAAAAATGGGTTATATAAGGTTAGGTGATTGAGATATTAGTACTGTGATATGAGACTAGATATTTTGTTGAACTCAGTCAGTTTTAATATTCAACAGTGATCTCCAAAATACCAAATTAGAATATTATCTGAAACACTAGATTAATAACAAAAATGTTATTGATGGTTTCTGACACTTCTGTAATAAATAGATGATGACAAGCAGCTATAATGCCGGAGAGCAAATCCAGGCTCGGCTGCAGGAAATGAAAACTAATTATTCATGCTACGGTCTGAATCTTAAAAGTGTCTAACTGTGAGCTTGTAAAAACACACTTTTGTTTCAGCTCGCCCATAAAACAAAGACTTCGGGTCATAAAAGAAGAAAGAATATGAACTTTAAAATTAACAATACTAAATAATTAGTTTTTTTTTACAAGGATTGTCATGAAGGAGAACATTTCACTGCATTTCGGCATTTTCAAAGTCACGATGGTTGGATAGAGTGTTTTCCATTAAGTAATTTAATGGGCATGGGGGGATGATTTGCACAGAAAAACACTGAGGAATAAAAGAGCAGCGTGTCTTCACAAAAACTCAATTAGCAACAGAGACAGAGGATGTGAACACTAGCAGGCATTCAGGCTCTATTAGATTTCCAACTGTTGCAACTGAATTAAACACATCTCATCTGAACACATACACTCAAAACACATGTAGTATAAACCGTCTGCCACAGAGTGGCGCTGTGTCGCTTTAAACCCAAAGCCCTGAACCCCTACAGGGCACATTCATTCTAAATCTGATATACCTGGTATGCCTGGTCTTTCCAGTGTTTTTGTGTTACTGCTTCCTCATTCCAGCGCCGTGCCTGTTTATCGTCACACCGCCCCCTCCTCCAGTTTGGCTCCCGGGAATTTTTTTTTAAACTCTATAGGAGGCCTCTCTTCACTACCCCCCCTCGCCTTATCTCACAGGCGTCATTATCCAACCAAAGTAATTTTCACTCAGCAGGTTTCAGGTAGAAAGCTATAGTCCTTCTCCTCCGATAACCTCTGACAGAGAAGAGAGAGCTGCAGGAAAAGAGGCCAATTTTAAGGATTGATATGCGCTGCTTGTGTGTGAATGACTTGACTCGAGAGCGGCTCTGTGTCGGCCCTGAAACACCAGCCATGTCTTGTGCTTATGAAACATCCCAGACAGAGAGAGTGTGCGTGTGTGCTGTACGTCTGCCGGGCCTGTTTAAATCCCTGCAGCTCTTTGCCAAGGACGTACAACCGGATGCACATAGAGTACAGTAAGGCCGTAGACCTGTGCAGACACAAAATACACACTCATAAACATGCACGCACGACATTGTGTTAAGAAGCAGCTGGCATCCTCTGCTGTATCCTCATCACTCTGTATGACATATTTACACAAACACACGGGTCTGCAGCGTGACCTTTGCCCCCACTGCCTTTCCTTTCCAGACAAACACCACATGCATACGCAAAGACATATCTGCATTAACAATAGACACAAAAACAAGCACACACAAAATAAATCTGTTGCAGAGAGCTGTTCTGTAGCTCCAATCTAACCATGTGGTGTTTTTTTCTTCACTGTGAACGAGGAGCTGGTCCACAGTTCAAACTTAGTTAAAAGGTCAGCTCCATTTCTGTGAGCCGATCAATGCAGTGGCCATCCAGTCAGATACACATCCATCCCTTCCTATATGTGAGCCCTCCATCGCTCACCCGTGCCTGCCCTGCCAAGCCAGTCAACCATAGACCACCACTCTCCCACGGGGCACAGAGGAGGGGGAGGGTGGAGTGGGAGTGAAGGAAGAGGAGATGAGCCTGAATGGTTGGCTGAAACTGTCTGAAATTACCACAGAACCACTCCAGCAAGTTGAAAATACCACCAGAATCTCTGGAGCTTTGGGATGCGTGGCTGAATACCGGCCGCAGCTCCGCAGCCGGTGGCGAGAGTTTTTCAGTTTTACATTTATTCTCTTCATTGCTGTCTCAAAATTCTTAGACAAGGGGGGTAAAGGGGGAATCAGGAGACAGATCAGCACTCCTTGAAAAACTTAGCACATATGAGTCACTGACGGGAAAAGCTGAAATGGGGAGAGAGAGAGAGTACTCAGCGAGAGAGGATTCGTTGAGAGATGAGTCAAGTCGAGATGACGGGGTCCACACAGTGGTGTTCGAGTGAGTGACATTGAGGAGAGAGGAGGTGAGAAGAGAGGAATCAAAAGAGGGCGAGGGAGCAGGAAGCGAGATGGAGGCTGTGATTAAGACGCTGGCTTTCAGATAAGTACAGAGGGATTTCCCGGCTGCAGCCTGCAACATCACACACTGAGGAGGATGAAGGAAAGAGCGGGAAGACAAAGATCTCACATCCCTCTCTTTTCCACTCAATCCCATGTTCTTTCTTCCTGTGTGTTTGCGCCGCTCCCCGAAGGGATTAAGGTTAACATGCTGGCCTATCCTCAGCATCCCCGCACAGGTCGGGCTTTTGCTACATTCATCCCTGCCTCCTCCTTCCATCCATCCATACCCTCCTTCTCTCCCCATCATCCCTCTTTTCCTGTCATCCCGCTCCATCGCCAGTGTAATTTGGGATTCGCTTGTTTGGCCCGGTAATACGAAAGCACAAATCTGCAGCGTCTCCCTCTGCATCTCTTATCTCCTGTGCCTAACGAGTAGAGATAAGCCTGTTTTTATTACCCTCACTGACCTCTTCCGCAAATCTGTGCACACACACATGCACACACACACACGAACAAACACACACCTACACAAGTTTTTACTACACTGAATGCCAACAAACCAGCTGTAAAATCAGGAATGTTCATCTCTTCCTGAGATTCATTGGAGAAAAGGTTTAGATATACAGTATATGTGGTTGGACTTGGCTTAAGAGATTAGCAGACCAATGGTCACGAGAAAAACAATCCTCCTGTAGCCGATGATCAAATTCATTCCTAATGGGTTAGCTTGACTTTTGAGGGACCAAAATATCCAAAGCCTGAGGCGACCTGTTGGCTGAGCGGGTCGTAGCCCTATTGGCCATGATTGTCCCGCTTGTGAGTTTTGCTGCGAGTCATCTTCCCCTCTTTTCCTCCCACACATCTTTTAAGTCACTCTCTAGTATGCCTTTTTAGTAAAGTGAGAAATGTCTATTTAATTATATAAACCCACAGCGTTTGATCACTCCACATTAATGTCTTTGAAGGAGCAAACATGCTTTTTGATTTGGTATTCCCTTTTTAAGATCGAGCGAGTCTTTCTTTGTTGTTTTTAAGTTGTCAGTAGAAACTGCCAAGTTTCACCAAAGATTTGCCCTTAATGCAAAGTTTAAACATGAGACGAGACAAACCGGTTTCAGCTGAAATTCGAGCCTTTTGAACTCAGCTGAAGCTACAGTATACCTCCCGGGATAGAAAAACACAAGGCTACCGCGGTCACAGCAGAGTGCCTGGAGATGAGATTAGGACCGAATGAATTGATGGACTCCGAAAGAGATTAAGATAAAGAACAGTACATGTAATCTCATTGCTCACTAAGAGAAAAGAGGAATCCTAGCCTTTAGATTCTGAGGTTAACTTGGTAAAAACACGCACCCTATCCATCTATATTGACTCACCAGCTCAGGTCGAGCTGTGCGTACACCTGCCCAACGTCTCTGGTAATACAGTAACCCAATAATCAACCACATAGATAGCGGCACAGAATGGAGTGAGAAGAAGACGAGGAGGGAGGAAGAAAAAGAGGACAAACTGTAAAAAAAAAAGCATGTGACAGGGTACATACATGAGCTGCAGGCCTGAACACACACACGCACACACACTTAAATTATTCACAATCAATGCAAGTGCTGCAGAGTTGAGTGCCGCAGCTACCTCTGACATTAATTTTATGGCAGTTGAAGACCTGCTACTCCCACTACCACAATCACCGTCGCCATCACTGTCATTCACTATTCAGCTACGCTCTCATGATGCCATTACAATTCATTTCAGCACAAAACAAATCACGTCAAATTGATTGCTCTCGTTCGGACAACATGACCAGCTGAGCGGCTCCGAGAGGACGGGCTCACTCTACTGATCTGACTGAAGGAACCGCTGACTGAATTTTGTGTGTGTGTGTGTGTGTGTGTGTGTTAGTGGGATGCTGTTGCCAGGGTTTTTGGTTTTGGCAGATCAGTGATGCTGGTCATTTCTAATCTACTGTGATTCCAGAGCTCAACCTCGTGCATTTCAACTGTCTGAGGATTAAATTCATGTCACTGACACTGCGTCTTGGTGTACATACTGTGAGTGTGTGTGTGCCTGTGTGCCTGTGTGTTTGGTTTTTGACATTTTAAAAAGCTGTGTGGTGGTAATGTGAAAACTCTGTGTAGTGTGTGTGTGTGTGTGTGTGTGTGTGTGTGTGTGTGTCGCTGCTCTCCCTCTCTGGGGAGACAGTGTGTTCCCTGCCACAGTGCATCAAAGCACACTCAGTTGCCTTGGGAGAAGGCAGGAACTCACTCTCCCTCTTTCTCGCTCTCTCTCTCCATCTCTTCCCCCTCTCCTTGCCTCCATCATCCCCTCCCCTCCATCTCCCTTCTCTTTCTTCCTCTCTCTGACAAGGTCGCCGTTCGCCTCTTGCTGTCCGCCTGTCAATATTTACAGTCCACTTTACACTGGCACGGAGGTGGTCGGCGGCAGCCAGCGGAGAAAGCGGGGTTGCATTAGCCAAATGTAGCTGTCCACTCAGGACATGAATGATCTGTTGTACTACAAGCAGCACTCCAGTTTCTCTCTCTCACACAGAGTGGTAGGAGGTAACAGGTAGAGCTGGAAACAGCCGGCAGGTGCTTAACAGGAAAGCAACAAGTGCTCAAAAAGCACAGGTCAGATTGTCATCACATCCATGAGAACACATTAAATGTCTAAACCCATTTTAGCACTTTTAAATATCAAACACATTAAGCTAATTATGATACATCACACCACAGTCTCAAAATGAAAGTGGTGATATTAAAATGCTACATGTTGTATATTTAACATACTGCTGTTTCTTTTTGGACTGTACTTGTGTACACACTCTGTAATAACTCATAATTTTAATGATATTAAAGGACCAGTGTGTAACAATAAGGGGGATCTATTGGCAGAAATGGAATATAATATTAATAAGTATGTTTTCTTTAGTGTATAATCACCTGAAAATAAGAATTGTTGTGTTTTCGTTATCTTAGAATGAGACGTTTATATCTACATAGGGAGCGGGTCCCTTCTTAACGGAGTTTGCCATGTTGCACCGCCGTGTTTCTACAGTAGCCCAGGACGGACAAACCAAACAATGTTAGCTTTTCCTGCTTGGGCTGGAGACAATAACATTACACACTCCCGTCGCTGCCGCTCTCTCTCTCTTGCTTCACCACTCACTTCCCACGTACACACACACTCTAAGCACTACTCTTACAACAACTGGCTCTAGAGAGGGACATTCGCGTTTTCGCGTCGGTCACTGTAGCAATCCTACACGCTTGGCACACGGGAGACATTGTAACCTGCATCCTCACACACACTGTTTCTTTAAGTGTAAATTCTAATAACTCAGAATAATTGTAATGATATTAACAATTTTGTTATTCTATTTTTTTATTCTAATGCGCTGATACTTAAGATTACCTCTGGGAATACATTTAAATGGTACAATCTGCTAGCTAAAAGTAAACCAAGGTCAACATTTTAATAGTTTAATAGTTCCTCAGTCAGGGCTGGAGGCCATTGTTGAAAGCATTAACACAATAATGTGTTGCCAATATTTATAAAGTAGCCCGTGATATGCAAAGTAGATGGAAAATCAATTAAATTAAGTGTTATACTTGTATGTATTACATCAGAAAAAACAATTCATACTTGTAAAAAACAAAAGAAAAACTTATTATGTTAAATTGTAATAATAATTGTCTCTGAGTCATGAAACTGAATTTTGTAAAACAATACCACATAATCATCATACCATTCCAATAAAAGTTAATAAATCATGAAATTGATTTTTTACCCAGCCCTAAAAAAATGTAAGGAGTTCAACATTTTCCAAAAATACACATATTCTCTTTCTTCCTGAGAGTTAGATGAAAAGATTGACAAGTACGGAGCTAGAGCAGGGTGGCGATTTGCTTAGCTTAGCATAAAGACTGGGAAACAGCTACCCTGGCTCTGTCTGAAAGTAAAAAACTAAAACTCACTAATTAACATTTACACTTTCATTTGTTTTATCTGCACAACAAAAAGAAATATAAAAACAACAATTTGTGGTTTTATAGTAAGTTACTTGCTGTAACTATCTATTGTCCTCCCTGTGCAGCATTTGGTGACTCTGGGAAGTCACCGTGCCTGGCCAGGTAGCTCCCCGTAAAACCACAATTTTTACATTCATATTTTAGTACGGATTAAACAAACAAGATATAAAATGTTAATTATTGAGCTTCAGATGGATTTTTCAAGGTTGGAGAGAGCACGGCTCGCTGTTTTCCCCTCTGCTTATGATAAGATAAGCTATTCACATCTCGGCTCTATAGCTCCATACTTAGCGTGCTTGAAATCTGTTTGATCTCCTCTTCTGAGTCTCTGCAAGAAAGCGAATAAGCATATTTCCCAAAATGTCAAACTGTTCCTGTAAGAAAGTGAGAATTTCAAAGGGCTTTTCGAATAGCAGCAGGTGTCCTACATTCACAATAAGTGTAACACGCAAGAAAATGTGTTTGTGCGTAAACCTGAAAGTAATCAGGTTATTATGGGAATCTCTCAGATCAAATTACAGATTATAATGTAAAATGAGGTTACCACCGGCTGACCTGCCCACCCAGGGGAAATACTGTAATTCACAGTACATGTTGCAATCTGAGAATATCCAGCTATATTTTACCTCACAAGCCTTTAGGCTTGCCATCCATCTTCTCGCTCTGCTTTTTCTGCTCTCCTCACCCCCCTCCTCCCCTTCGCCCCACACTCTCCTCCTCTACCAGTGTCACTGCGGCCTTGAGGCCAGGCAGTCAGGAGCAGCTGGTATGTTTACCTGCCCTCCTAACCACTGCTAACCTTCTGGCTAGAAGGGACTCTCACCTCATTACCTCACCACTCAGCCAGACATACAACCTCAACCTCCTATCCTCTTAGATTTCTCCCCTACAGCCAGGATGCTACACTGTAATAGCCTCTGTGTACTGCAATCCATTCAGCAGTCTGCTGTGCAGAAATGTTAGATATAATGAGTGTGTGTGGGGAGGGGGTGATAACGTCTAGGACTTGCCTATACCGCTCCTTTCCTCCCTCTTTCTCTAAAAGCGTGGAGAGTCAGTTCCTCTCAACTCTCGCCGACTCACATGAGAGTGCTCTTCATGTCGCCCTCCTACCAAGTTCCTCACACAGACTGCCAGAAAGGAAACAACGCACAGAGGAAGAGACAGAGGCGGAGAAGGAGGGGAGAGAGTGTAGAACATATAGGAAGGAACTGAGAGAATAGAAGATTCAAGCTGGAGGGTGGCGAAGTAGACGTTGTGTAGGAGGGGAAAGAAATCGAAGAGGAAAAAAAGTAAGTGTGGCACAAAAAAAGTTGTACCACTCTTTCAGCTTGATAACATAAAAACTAATGATCCTCATGCAGAATTTGTCTTTTTTGGGGGGGATAATGATTTCCTTTCAAGCGTTGTTTACTGTGTTTGTACCTGCTGTACTATTGTTGACCGCAAAGCAGGCAGCCTCGCACAGGAGTCCTGAGAGTGCCGTAGCAGTAATAGGCCCCATCTCTCCCTCAAACTGCCTCTCATCAGCTACTGATTAATGACACACAGAGCCATAATGGCCGTGCACGCTCTCCACATTCAGTCACTTTCCTCTTCATCCCGTGCCCCCGGAGAGAAACCACAACAATGCAGGCTGTCGAGACACCCAAGAACCACGCTCTCGCCGCACTCGCATTCAAACCCTCATTAAGAAAGACGTTGCTTCCATTGCCATTCAGTTATGCATTGCCACTGGGAGCGGAGGGGGGGACAGGAACAATAGAGTACAGAAGAGATGGGAAGGTGGAGAGGAGAGTTCAATTTATCTGTATGGGAGTAAAGAATGGTTTCATCAGTGTTTAAATGCAGTTGATTGGCTGCTTGGCGTGGAGTGCTGGTGATTTATGTTTCGGGTAAAAGGATGCAACCTTGTGTTTTGGCACAAAATGTACCAACACGCACACACTCGTTCACAACACTTCAAATCGATCTGTGCCTCTGGATATAAATCTCTGGGAAGAAAACTGTTGTTGGAATCCATAAATGTGTACCGAAGTTCATCATGTAGTCTGTTGCACAGAGCTGTCAACAAGACATCACTGTAACTGTAACTGGCCAGTGTCTTTAAAGGGGAAATACACATATTTTCAAAATTCATACTTGTTATTCCTATGGTCTAAGACAGTCCAAAAATATTAGTAAACGTGAAAAACTCTCGTAAATCCCAAAACTAGTGCTAAAACTCAAACTTGGGATGTCGTAGGGTATAAAGTCAGAAGCTGCTCCATAGACAATGAATAGGGAGAGATGATCTAGATGACACTGAGAGCACTCGGGGGGAATGTTCTGAGTAAATGGGAACATTTTCTGTTTCACAACTGAGAGCACTACAATAGAATAAAGCTCATTTGGGTATAAAAATGAAAAACATTCTATGAGTCAACAAAATCAGTCTCCCATTCATTGCCTATCAGCTTCAGACTTTAAACCCTATTACATTACAAGGTTGAGACATACTTCTCTGGTTTCTGGCTTTGAGAGAGAGAGAGAGTATCCCATTTACAGTACACAAATATTTAATTAATTAATTAAGGTGGTATTCCCCTTTAAAGTGCAAACACCAACACATATGTGAGCATGCATACACAGCCTTGCACGAGCAGAAAAGCACAAAGGCACTCAAGACATCAACATCCACACTGACGCGCTCTCCAATGCAATGCGCGCAGATGCAAATATTCACATTAAAGGACACGCTTCAAGCCTCGCATGTCACGGATGAAAGATATCGAACCGGCTTACATACATCAAACAACATTACACCAAGTAGCCGGCGTTACTCTCGCCATCAATAATGAACAAATCTACATTCTCATCCTCCACCGCGTATTGAATGCACTGAGGGCGAGGCCACTGATTTCATTGTTCCGAACCACAAACGGTTGCAGGCGCAGGTTAAGTTTATTGGAAATGCGCTTTTATGTGCTATTCATGTGAATAATCAGATATTACCAAACTCCTCAATCATCCTCCACCTCCCGTTTCTGCCTGTTCAGATGCGCCTCCCGTCTGCGCGGGGGCGTCTGTTTATCAGGGAGTGTGTTTATGTGTGTTTTCCAGCAGCGGTATTTATGTTGGGGGTTTGAGAGCGTGTGGGGTAATCAATAGTGTTTCAGTGAAGGACACTTAGGAGCAGATTGGAGCCCAAATCCAAGCCAGCATGAAAGACAACATGACAGAAACACTTGCTGCTCGACCTGAAGGGGCTCAGTGTGACATCTACCCTGACTGCACACACACACACACACACACACACACACGCACGCACACACTCCTTTACACATGCACTTAGACACGCCTGTGAACCCATAAGAGTTTCTTCAAATACAGTTAAAAACATTTACACACTGCTACATCAAAGCAGACAAACTAATGAGTTATTGACCGATGAGTGTGTACACACACACACACACACACACACACCAACTATTGCCCATCGCAATGCATCCATTCCACGCATAACGGACGTGACCAGCGTCCCTGTCACAACTAAGCAGAGTGTGCTGCTATAATGAGAAGTGTGTGTACGTGTGCATGCCTGCCTATTTGTGTGTGTGCATGTGCCGGGCTCGCTGTGTGTACACAAGTCATTATTAGAGGTTTAGTGTGTGCTCACCAGTCAGTCAGGCTCCAGTCAGAGGAGTCAGCTTAAGGGCTCATAGCAGCTCCCTGAGGAGACACTAAATACCATCAGCCGTTTAAATCCATCCATGACCATTTTAAATATGCAGCACACACTCACTCCATTTTTAATAAGGGCTCTGAGCAAGACAGAGGGAGAAAAAAAGGAGCGAGAAGAGACAGAGACAGACAGAGAGAGAGAGAGAGAGAGAAGAGGAGAGGAGAGGAGAGGAGAGAGGGCAGACTGAGGAAGAGGGAGGAATATGAGGGGAAAGGAGGAGAGCAGAGTCTGTTGCATTGATTTCTTGGCAGTTTGGCACCGGGCCTGATTCGCCTGGAAAAGCCACAGATGTGTCAGAGCCAGTTAGGCATGCCAGAAGAGAGGGAGCACGCACACACACACAACTCAGTTACATGCATGTGCTCACACAGCTCATGTGCAAACAACACACGCGGAAATGCTCATAAATAGAGAGAGAATACGCAGCGTGCGCTCAAAGTGTCTACGAGAGTGTGTGGATTACAAAAGCACCTGAGAGAGTGAAAGCCGGCGATGATGCAAGGGGGTTTTGATGCCTTTCCGAGGGAAAACCAGGCGTTTTCTCTCTGAAGGCAGAGTCAAAAATAGATACTATTACACACACCTAGATGGGCAGTAAATTTATCCTTAATCCTTGGCTTAAGTTTGCTCAAAAAAACCTGTCTGCTCTGCTCAGCTTTCAAAGCACACCTGACTATGCGCGAGGTGCATGCACGGCCCGGCGGAACAGCGGGGAACAGTCGGATGTACGTTTTGATCTGAGGGCGGATGAGACATTAGGATCAAAGTCGGGGACTGGGGGAGAATCAACTGATCTTAGCACTGAATCCATGAGCAACCTCCAGACAGACTACCTGATTAGATAGGCATTTGTGGCCTATATCCAGCATGGAAAGTGAAGGGAATATTGATGATAAAGCCCAGGGCAGAGTTGTATCTTCTTATGGCTCAAAATGGCACAAACTAATGTCAAGTTTAAGAGTTTGATTTCCTCCACAGGGGTCACCTGTGCTACGATATTGAGATTCCATAACATTTTTGTTAGATCTAGTAACACAAAAGAGATATATTTGAATAATAAGTAATTGATATCTATAGTATTAAGAGGTGGCAGGTTTAAACCCAGCTTGGGGCACTTCTGTGTGGAGTTTACATGTCCTCCCCGTGTTGGTGTGGGTTTTCTATGGGTTCTCCGGCTTCCTCCCACAGTCCAAAGACATGCAGGTTAGGTTAATTGTTGACTCTAATTTGCCTGTAGGGGTGAATGTGAGTGTGAATGGTTGTCTGTCTCTATGTGTCAGCCCTGTGTTAGTCTGGCGACCTGTCCAGGGTGTACCCAGCCTTCGCCCAATGTCCGCTGGGATCGCTTTGAGTTTGCCATGTTATGATTTGAGCATATTTTTTATGCTAAATGCAGTACCTGTGAGGGTTTCTGGACAATATTTGTCATTGTTTTGTGTTGTTAATTGATTACCAATAATAAATAAATACATACATTTGCATAAAGCAGCATATTTGCCCACTCCCATGTTGATAAGAGTATTAAACACTTGAAAAATCTCCCTTTAAGGTGCATTTTGAACAGATAAAAATGTGTGATTCATTTACAATTAATCATAATTAAGTATGGACAATCATTATCGATCGCAATTAAATATTTGAATCGATTAACAGCCCTAATTGCAATATATTGAATCGTAACCCCTGTATCATGATACATATCGTATCGCCAGATTCGTGCCAGCCTTAGAACCTAGTGAGCTCTAGTTGTCTTCAATGACACATGGAGTTTTACTGAAGCACGTGTCGCTGTAATAACTGGGTGTTTTCTATTTCCAAGAAATAGCAGAAGCTATACAGAAGTTAAATGTATCTATCTTCCATAAACATTTATGAGCTACTTGCCTTTTCACTACCTATTGAGTTAATAAGGGAAACAACAGGTGCAAGCTCCACCTGAGTGAGCAACACTTAACACCACTTCAGTAAATCCTATATGTCAACAGCGTTCACTCAGCAGGAATGATGTCATGCTCAGTATAATAGAACAGTGGCTCGCCTAACACCATTTCCTGCTTTGGACAAACACACACACCTACGCAGCTCTTGCTCCAGGTGACAGGTGTGTCACAGCAGTGTGGCAGGAACCTGGTGATCTCAGCCGACAAGACTGAATGACCGGTTAGTCAGCTAGCCGGCTGACTCACTGACC
>CAKALG010031209.1:0-12083 GCA_916700815.1 Helicolenus hilgendorfi | reverse complement strand
TTTGGAGATGTCACGCCGGGTCACACGCGTGACGCTATTTCCCTTCCCCCTTAACGCCGGGCCCTACAGGTTGTTTAGCATTTCAGACAGGGCTCTTGTGTTGCCTCGCAGCAGAGCACAAGGGCGCTTAGGGATGTCATCTCCTCAAAGCTAATTGGTGTGCCCTTCTCTTAACGAAACAAGCTCAGGAAATAAATAACTAATGTGCCCCTTGGTACGCTCATTAGCTAACTGCAAATTCGCTGTTCCACAACTTTCCTCGCTCTCGACCATCTCACTCACCTTTCACTCCGCATCCCACCTACCACTACCACACGCCCGTCACACTCCTCTTCATTCGACTTTAGTCTCCTCCATTTTTCCTCTGTCACATTCTGTCTGCCAGGAGAGATCAACGTAATGAGGATGTTAAAGAGTCTTTTCTGCAATTCCTCTGAAGCGATCCGAATCGGTTAAAACAAACAGCTCTATTCGGGAGGAAATAAGAGATCTTGTTATCATTCCTGACATGAAAGCCGCTGACGGCTGTGAAACTTGACACATTCTTTTATGTGGAATTCAGTGACGGGTGGTGGTGCCGGGAATAGTTAGAGCAATGTTACAATTAATGAAGTCGTTAGCAGTTATGTGGTTTTTAACTTACTGAATGAACTAGCATGTTAAAAACTAGGGCTGCCCCATCTTAGTCGATTGGTCGACTAATCAGTCGTTTTGGTCGACTACAATTTCACCAGTCGATTAGTCATGTTTTATGCTTTTTTCATGCTGAATGACTTATTTCTAAGAAATGTATCAGTCCATCTCTGGTAAACACAAGATTTAAAGTGGTGCTTTTGTGTGATTCTTTGTGGAGAAATCTGTTTTACAGATCTGTCGATTAAATCAACTAATTGATTAGTCGACTAAGAATTTCTTTGGTCGAGGACAGATCTATTCAAAACAGTGTTACAGGCTACAGGCTACATTTTCTAATAATGATCGTCTCTACAAAACTAACAGTGAGGTAATTGTACTTCATCAGGGTCAGTCATTTAAAGAGGAAATATCCTTTGTGATCTGAATGTGTGTCTGAGTGTGGGAACATACAACTCTACATTTTCTTCCAATATGCCCCATTTCCTCCCGGTAGTTTGACCAAAAATAGGAGAAAACTTCATGCAAGAATAATTTTTTCCTGATCTTTTGAGTGCATATCAAGCATCATTCCCCAGCGGATGGAGTTTGTTCAGTTGTCAGGAAGAAAGTTCAGTTGCCCACAAGACGTAGTCAAGGCGGAGATCTTAAAGGGATAATTTGGGTATTTTGAAGTGGGGTTGTATGATTTGCTTATACATAGTAAGAGTATTACCTACAGTACATGACGGTCGGCACGCCCGGAGATACAAACAGGAGTACCAGCATGGGAACAAAGCAATGTACTGCGGAGAAGGAGGCTGGTAGCAAAATGTATTTTAGCATCTAAAAGACAGGCCCATCTAAAAAAATCAATATCAGTCTAAGGGTATGCTATATTTAGAATATTTTCCAACGGGTAACTGAGATGTAAGTGAAACTCATCTATACTGTTTTTGTCAATGGGGTCTGTTGCCTTTGAAGTCAACATTGATAAGTTTCACTTTCAGTTCAATTCCCTGTCTGAAAGGGCGGTCTGACGGCAAGACAAAGCGGTGAAAATATTCTAAATATAACATACACTTGAACTGTATATATAGATTTTTTTTTTGGTGCGCCTTTCTCTTAGGTGGCTAAAACACATTTTGCTGCCGGCCCCGTCCACAGCAGTACAGGAAAACTTCATGCATGAATAACTTTTTCCTGAGCTTTCAAGTGCGTATTGAGGGCCATTCCTCAGCGGATAAAGTTTGCTCAGTTGTCAGGAAGAAAAATCAGTTGCCCATAAGACGTAGTCATATATAAGGCAGAGATCTTAACCCATGTCTCTGTTCAAAGATGGCCTTTATATCAATGAATATCTTCTTTTTTTTTGTCAAACAATCCAGAGTCGTTGGAAAAAGTCAAATAGCCTTGTAGATTCGATAGTTCTAGAAATGCTAGCTCAGAAGTATTTTTATAATCGAGATTAAGAAGAACTCTGACTCTGCTTGCTGAATTTACCTTGTAAAGATGTCCGTTTCCTCTATGAAATATGGATTGCTTGCTAAATTATTGCTCCTGGCAGGAAAATGTATTCTGCTAAAATGGATCTACAGGTAACCCCCGTGCTGCCTGGTGGTATAGAGAGATTATAGATACATGTCCATATGAAAGGATGAGTTTTGTACTTAACGGTAATGATCTGGTCATTTCTCAACGCAAGGAGTCCATTTCAGGACTATCTTGCGGCAGCGATTCATAACATATTGCTGAATGGACATTTCTCTGGGATAGAAACCTTCAGGGCATAACGCTGGCACTAATTTGAGACAGTGCTAGGACTATGATGGTATGGCTGACAGAGGGTGGCATATGGGACATGACATTGGGAGTTGTCTCTTGGCATTTTCTTCATGTTTGTTAAAAGAACTAAAATAAAAATGGAGTTCTGGAATTGGCCAAATATCCCTGTTTCACATCCTTGACTATCTCTCATCCATCTCTCATCCATCCGTAACTACATTTTCTACCTGTTCGAAAAGAAGTATTTGAGAGAATAGATTGATTTTGAATATCATGAATCTTTGGAGTAAAGGCTGTCTTATTGTGCTCAATTTTAATGCTAGGAATATGTGGACACACAGCTCAAAACTAATGTCTGCCTGAGCCCACAGATGATCATATGAGGTATTATGAATAAACCTTAGTAGAAAGCGAGTTTTCAGGCTTTCGCAGTGAAAATATTTGATTTATACTACAATATCAACACAACTGTCCTTGGCTAAGCACAGGCCTTAGGTTGTCGACTCATTCGGCTTCAGTTCTCCATTAGTGAACTATGACTGAGACATAGCTATCATTAAATGGAGGCGGTCTTGAGTGTAACTTGATAAAATAAATAATGCAATGTCACCTTTTCATAGTTATCTCTAACCCCTTTTTATGGATCTGTCCTGTTGTAAAACACAGCAGCATTCTTGTACTACTTGGGCAAGTTTAGCAAATGGAAATGTCACCCTACATGCCATCACAAAAGGGTAAAAGAAGATAAGAGTGAATTGCTAAAAGCCCGAGTCCCATTGGAGCTTTGCGTTCAAGTACAAAGGAGCATGCCTCTTTCAAACCCGGCTCCTGTGGGGAAATGGGATAATGTAAATATGTCACTGCATGCCATAGCACAAAAGCACACATGCTTACAGTGCACATGTGGATTCAGGCACACAGACACACCCAGCTCTCGGATGGGTTTACGTTGGGCTAATGAATGACTGGCAGAGAGACATGAATACCCATTAGTCCCTAATGACTAACTTTTAAAACGTATAACCCCAGACTACAATTGAGCAAATTATTGATTGCTTAAAAGAGAGGATGCCTACAGAATGGATTCTTATGTTTGGACCTTGTCACTAAAGCCTGAGTAATTTCCTTTTTAGCTATACAGCATGTAACCTGCATTCAGAGACCATGACAATGAGGAATGTTCCTCGTGATGCAGCCATGGATGTTAATCGCTTCACATACCAGAACCTCACAGCAGTATTGCACTATAGCAACCGATAGAAAGCCTGTATCAGCTTAGTTTAGATGAACCGTGCACATGCAGCTATTTCTTAACTTAATGGCTCTGCCTCAGGTAATGGTAGAGAGCTGCAGCATCTTCCAAATTAATTTTGATTTCTGGGCTCAGCTCAAACCTAATCAGGTTTCTCCAGAGTGCCATTGCTTTGCTTTTATAGATTTCCCATAAATACAGACACACACACACACATACACATACACACACACACACACACAAACACATGCATAGGGTAGTATTACAATATATTTGAGGACCTACATTGACTACTTTTTTTCCCAATTTGTAATCCTAATCCTCTGCACAGCATGCCCTGAACAAGCCCCCAGAACAGATTTTTGAAGTAGTGGCCCCACTTGCTATCACACATATATCACATACACAATCATTACCAAATGAAAGGCTGTAAATTGATGAGTACATTTTTTGAGCATCACAAACACACCAATATGACTCTGTGTATAATAATTTCATTTTTATTTTAACCATTGTTCCAATACAATTTGAAAAGTTTCAAAAAGCCATATTGGTAATTTATTTCATGCCATACATGTGTGCGGGGAGTCGGCAGGAAGTCGGCCGGCACAGCCAGAGGGAGTCACTAATGCGCATGCTCACAACCCGTTCAGCTGGAGGAAGACTCTAAGGGCCTGATCAGACAGGGCGCTTTTTTTGCAGTTTGCTCTTTTAACAAAAAAAAATGTTGCTAGGCAACCACTGAACATTACCTTCATACACAACCATGAACAATATGCTACTTAATAGTTAATAGTACAGTTTAAATGAATGAAAACTAGGGATGCACCGATACCTGATCGGCTGCAGTAAAAAGGTTTACACCTGATTTGTAGTTCCTGTTAATTTTGAAGGTTTTTTTTGCCAAGGTGTTGATGTACAATTTATTATTTTAATAATAAACAACAATTCACACATTTTTTTATCTATGTATTTATTTGTTACATTTTGTTTTACAAAGTTAGGAAAGTGATGTTTAAGTCCCGCCTGATGTTGCCTTACACATAAAGAATGAGTATAATAGTGAGAATAGTGTGGAAAAACACGAGGTAACGTAAAAGTAGCTTGCAAAACGCTTCGCTCTCATTGAAAAAAAAATCCAAAAAGCCGACCCAGGCTTCTAAAACACTGCCTTTTCTTTCCTTTGCAAACAAGCAGAAGATGTGTGCATTTTGGCTTGTGCATGTTGGCTAGCTGTTAACTGTGGTCTTTGCAGTGTGTGACACTTGTCATTTGCAAGAGTGATGGATGAGAAAATTGGATTTGCAATGTGCAGTTTGGTTCCACACTGTAACCATCTAAAATCCATATGCCACCTACAATAAATTGGCATTATTCTGATAGCGAGGAGCTTGGGCTGGTGAGAAAAATGTGTATTTGATTAGGTGTCGTGGAAATATAATGATGATGACAAGCATATTTTTTTTAAACACTGATGTTGGTGCACCCGGGTTGAATAATATACAGCTTGATAATAATCACATAACGCAGCCATGCTTCAAACCACAGAAAATGATCAGTTTGCTCGATACTGCAGATGGGCTGTAATCATGAGTGGACAATATGAAGAAAATCACTGTTTAATCACAGTTCTGTGTGACTAACCAGCAATATCTTGCAGGTTGTTGATTTCGTTCCATAGGACATTGTGAGAACTCAACGTTTTACTCATGATACATCTAGTAGTGCATAAAGACCCCCACATTAGCTCTGCTGCTTATCTATTTTGCAAGTGAAGTGAAGATAGAAGTCTCACTTAAAATAGACTACTGTTGGATAATATATTGAAGTTTGGTAAAAGAGAGAAAAGGAGGAAAATAGAAGTCAGCAAATGAAAAGCTTTTCTCATATTGTGCGGAAATGTTTTGCAGCATATAGACCTACTACTGGGTCAAATTGACTCAATGATTATCTCCGTGATATTAAGACGCTGGGGGAGGTTGTCTCTGTACAAGAAATGATTTATTTCTTTTTTAAAAGTTCATTACACGGAGGCAAGCAAAGAAGGTGCAATGCTGAAAGGAATACGCCTTCTCGGCGTGAGAAATTGGAATGGGTCAATTTGACTTGCAACATAACAGGAGGTAAAAGACACTATGCATTTTCTTTTTTCTTCACAAAGTCTTGGCAGACCAAGCTTTTTTAGAAAAAGTACGAGACTACAGAAATTTCCAATGCATGTTAATAATTGAAAACTGAGGTTTCTCCCATTGGTCTTTATGTGATGTGCAACAATGTCTGGGCCTCATTTACAGTCAGGGCTGCTGAGACTACTTCATGCATTCAGATGTGGTTTTGCTGCCAGGCTCGGTGCATGAAAACGAACAGTGGATTGAATTGTCAGGCTGGAGCCATACTAAGAGGAGTCGCTCTGCAGTGAAAAACGGAGTTGCAGACTAATGTCTCCCCTTGGAATAGCTCCTCTGCTTACAATGAGACAGCAACAGTCTGCATTTTGTATCTAACAGCATCGACGACAACAACTCTACTCTGTCTGTGTCTGGGTTTGTGTGTTTGACACAAAACGGGAGAAATAGTCAGGACAAATCGTCCCACAACAATCACTCTTGTGAGACTAATCAAATCAATTCTCCAAAGAAATATGATTAAATGCTTTTAGTTTCAATTCTTTTGCTATTCCACTCTAGATATCTGAGAATTAAGAGTTATTGCTGGATGATTGGGCTGTAGCTAAAATAAAATGACAAACATAAAACACTGGAAGTCTTTGTAAAGGATGGAGGTGGGTAAATGTTTGCCCCAGGGGGAAAAAAAAAGTTATTTCAAAATACTTACTCATATTGTTTTTTAGAAATTTAAAACACATGTCCAGCAGGTGGGAAAAAAAAATTGAGTGTTAATGTCATGACCTTGCCTCCGAGTCTGTTTCTAGAGAACCAGTTAGGACAATGGCAACCTGTGCAAACACTGATATTTATGCACATAATCATACACTCGAGCCACCAGAGCTACCTGTCAAAATCGGGAACCAATCTGCAAGAGTGATTAGTTATGCCTGACCGAGTTTGCTGAACATTCTCCATCTGCATGCGCTAGTAATGTATGGAATAAGCAGAGTTGGTAATAAGGCTGGAGACTGACAAGGTTAAACTGATGCAGATGCGGGATAAACAGTTTGGCATGGACAGAGGTCACTAAGGTCTGACAGTTTGAAAGTTTGTTTTTTTCTTTTTCAGGGGGATATCAAAATGGATGAAAGAAGAACAATAGCAGCAGTGGAAACGTAATGATGAGAACGTACTGTATGTATGTTTTCTGCAATTTAAGCTTTTAGAGCATGAGTACATTTACACAACTTTATAATACTAATAAAAGGACGGACAGGTGTCAATACAGGGCTATACAGATATTAATAGAGTGGTAAAGTAAGACGAACAGCATCAGTAAAGAAAAAGGAAACGCCTGCACACTAATCCGTGCCACAATATTTTTATTAACTACGTGTTGATCCTGCTTAGACCTTCGTCAGGTCAAAATGTTTTATTAAATATTTTGATCCAAGCAGGATCAAAACGTAGTCAATAATATAATAATTCAATCATCCAAGTAGCATGGATGGAGTAGGGTGCATGCGTTACCTTTTTCTTTACTGATGCTGTTCTGATAGCCTCACACCACCGTGATGTGCGTATAATTAATCCTCTTCTACAAAGTGAGACGAACAATCAGCAACTACGCTTGCCTCTTTGTCTGTGAAAACGTTCCTTCTGCGAGCGGTGTTGGTGCTGAGGGAAGTAATAGTCTACCTTTGTACTATATCTCTATAGTACTATATCTCTATAGTACAAAGGCACTATAGATGCATACCTTTGTACTGTATCTCTATTGATCTGAGCCATAGCGGACGCAACCACAATGTGCAACACTGCCATTTAAGATATTATCCATGGCAGAATTTTGTCAGCACTCTAATCTGGTTGAAACCTACAGTCACCTACAGTACACTGTATTAAGAACACTTTGTAACAGCACAATGTGTTACGCCCTCGGGTGACATCATTGTCGTGGAGAGGGAGGCCTGAATTGTCTCTGAATGTCTTTGACTTCTAGGATTTATTCGATTTATAAGGCTAACAACAACACACATTAAACTTTCAAGAAAATACTGGAATGCGTCCTCTTAATAGAAGCCACTTAGAAGGCTATTTGTCAGCCTTTTCTTCTTTTAGTGGGATGATATCTTGATGTGGGAAATGGCTGTTTCCATCAGTTGCTTTTAATAGCTCTTTTTCTCTTTTTATTTTAAAGCACAGCTGCAAAGGTCACTAGAATGGTCTTTTTACTTAAAGATATTGCAGTTTTGCAAGTTTTCTTTTTTTCATTTAGAAAAGGACTTATAAGTCTTATAAGTCTAAGTCTTATTATGGAAATGTGTGCTCAGTCTCACTTCAGGGACAGTAAGGTTCATCACAGCTGCAACGATTATTTGATTAATCGATTAGTGGTCAACTATTAAATGATAATTAACTATTTTGATCATTTATTAATTGTTTTTTTAAAGGAATAAAAAGTCAAAATTCTCATTTGATGACGTCATCTTGGGCTTTGGGAAACACTGATCAATGTTTTTCACAGACAGACTAATCGATAATGAAAATAATCATTAGTTGCAGCCTTAAACTCTTGCTAGGTTCTTAAGATTACAAACTGTAGCTTCAAAATAATAATTGTTTAAATAATTCTTGGCAGCAATGTCCTTGGGTGACATCATTGTCGTGGAGAGAGAGACCAGAATTGTCTCTGAATGCGTCCGACTCATAAGATTTATTTGATTTATAAGGTTAACAACAATACGCCTTAAACTTCCAAGAAAATAGAACGTGTCCTCGCAACAGAAGCCATGCATCAGTAGGAAGGCTATTTGTCAGCCTTTTCTTCTTTTCCTGGTATGGTATCTTGATGTGGGAAATGGCTGTTTCCATCAGTTGTTTCAAATAGCTCTTTTTATTTTGATCTCACCACAGCCACAAAGGTCACTAAAAGCATCTTTGTAAAGATCTTAAAGATATTGCAATTTTTTTCTTACTATAGAAAAGAACTTAAAAGCCCTATTATGGCTTGAGATATGTGCTCAGTCTCACTTCAGGGACAGTAAGCTTCATCACAGTATATGCATGAAAACAGAACGTAATACATTACAGTGACAGACACCTGCCTACATACCCACACTCCTAAATCCATACGTCACAACATCAAGATAACCTGTTTCTGCTCAGATGACTGACTGCTGTAGGGATAAAGGATCTCTTACAGGGTATTCATATGGATAAAATGACAACTGTCACTCACTACCTGAGGCCTCTTGTGTAGACCTTTTCATTGCCATTCTGTTGCTAGGGCAACAACTCTGGTCCAAGATTACTTCCTGTCAGCTATTGCATTAACAAACATTGCATGAGGAAATACAAAAGGGACCCATTTTATGTTGTCAAGTTTGAAAAGGTCTATATGGTTACGTCGTATGAGTCTGACAGCAGCCTTTCCTGTCTGGCTAATATTTTCCCAGCAGTTATAAAGTTCCCTCCATAACTGGTTTGCACAACTCGTGTGCTAAGGTTGTTAAACCACGGACAAATATTGAGAATCAATATCTGAACTCTGTCTGACTAACATGGACTCTTTACAGGCTTAGGATAAAACCATCAATCAGAAAAAAACTTTATTTTATGATATACCCTGCTGCTCTTTGTGGACGATTGTTTAGGAATGCTTTCATCATATCAATGGGGCTTCCAATTTCTGGAGAAGGTGGGGTGAAATCACTGAATAAAAGCTGTGCATAGGTTTTAGTTTGTTGGTAGATATTTGGCCAACAAATTGACTATGTTGAGAGAGACATTGTCCATGTCCCTGTGTACTTGGTAAGCAAACTGAAAGGGATACAGTTGTTAAGCCAGTGCAAGCTCAGAGAGTTGCTCACAACTCTCTTCACAGATTTATGGGATCTATTTCAGCTAGTTGGCACACACAAGCTAATCAGAGACAGACAACGACTAACTACTCTCTCTGGACAATCTACAGTAATAAAGATTTCAATAGAGGTTTAATATAGGAGGAAGGCAATGATCATTTCCTCATCACACTTGGTGTCTCATGTGGAAATTGACCCACTTCTTTATGCATGCTTTTTTCAACCAGCGTTCAAGCTGTAGCTGGAGGTCCTTTAAACTAGCTTACCAACAGTAATACGTATCTGTGTTCTCATTCCAATGTATGCCACTTTGCACCTCCACAATCCCACCACCAATGTCAAAGTCCTGTCTGTGGCTCCCAGCCGAGGAACCCCTGTGTTGGCGGTAATTTGTTGGCTTTTACCCTCCATACAGTGGTTTCACATCTACTGTCAAAACAGACATCTGCATGCTCCTCAATGGTTGAACTTTTACTGGCTAATGGTTGCGTAGGAAACACGGTCTGAGCATAAGTTTTGTGTCAAAACAGGCTGTGGAATTGAAAAACTCCACATTTATCATTGGAGCGTTTTCTATAAATCCTGGTGCTTAACCTTCTCTTTTAGTCCCCTATTAGCCGTGGTCTTTAAACATTTTTGAAGTAATACATTCCCCATCTCCTCCACTGCTGCTGCAACCAGATCCATTGTTGGAGAACCGAAGTATAGCGCCACAGCTCCATTTCCCAACGCTCTCAGCTGGAAAAGCAACGGCTTGAGGGAACACCCGTCTCCCTGGGTGTCAGTCAGCTTGCAGTCCATAGGAAATGACACATGAGCTGGCCACATGCTGTGCCTGCTTAAAGGGATAAAGGCAAATGTCTGAAACCCCTTGCACCTTAATGTGATTTTCTTTGGAGTGCAACAGGCTTTTACAGCGCACAGAGAATTATATTAGGATTATGGTGCCCTGGGATATGGGCTTCTTAGACCCTAGACTGTGAGGGAAACACTTGTCAGCTGTCAGTCAAAAGAACTGAGGCAAATGTATCGATGGTGTCCAAGGCTCTGACGCTTCTGTTTTAATCATTCATAAGAGGGGATTGTTACACAAAAGCTGAAATGTCTTAAGTGCTCCCACTGACAGAATACAGCTTATCAAGGAGTAAAAGGATTTGAAAGTACATGTTTGGGGCTTGATGTTTGATAAGCACTCTGAATAATGCAGGCACTCCAAGTATGCCACCCATTAATGTCTGTCCCTGTCATAATGTACAAAAATATATGCATTTATTCCTGAGACTTTCCAGCGTTTTGTTTATCCGTAGTTTCAAAGTATATGTAAATACAATGTTGGTATCTTTCATGCAGCAGCACTGGAGTTCTACTTTATTTACAGCCAGCTCATCATACTGCAGTGAGGACAAGCCGTGGTCTGATGCCACTAATTGGGTTAAAGCAAAATGTAAGTGTATTTTCTCTTGCTGAGTTGACAAAACTGACTTGCAGCGCTGGAAATGTCAATAATTAAACACTGGCATGGCAAAACCTTCTTGGTTCACAGCTTGCATCTTCGCTCTATTTGATCTTCAAGGCTGGTGCGGTCTGGCATCGTCAGTCTTTAATGTGGGTTCAGGGTGGATTCCCAGGACTGAACCCCACCCTCTCAAGTCTTTCCTTCTTCCCGGCTTACTCGGGCCTGGGCCTGGCAGGAGGCTGAGATCTGCCTTTTGCGTCAACCCTCTGAAGGTGCCCCCGCACTGAACGTATTTCTCCTGCTGTGATGAGACATCTCGGAGCTTTACACACACACACACACACAAACACAACTATTGACTAAAAGTATGTTTTTTTTTTGCCTGTGTGTTTGTACACATATATTCACACATACACATATATTTTAAATAAGTAATTATACTAAAAAGTAACTGATAATATTAATGTTTAATAGCACTTAAGGAAGTAAGTGGTGAAATATATCATATCATACACAAATACTGTTTCAAGGTTATCACCAGTGTATTTACAGTATACAGATTCGCCTCCTCACAATAAGTCAGAGAAGAGAAACGCTAGCAGTATGGCTCTGTCGGCCTATCAGTCCTCCACTTTTATCCAGACTGAAATATACTCATAAATATACTAACAACCGTTGGATGGATTGCCATGAAATATTGGATATTTGTGATCCTCAAAGGATGAAACAGACTTTGGTGATATTCTGACTTTTCTTTTAACTTTGAGGCCATGATGATCATATTCCCGTTAGCCGTAGCTGTAGCCTACGTTATGTGGTAAACGTGGTAAACATTATGGCTGCGTCCGAAATTGCATACTATGCTTTACATATGTGTACTTTTTTTTTGTGCGAATAGTAGTATGTATTTTTTTCGGACACAATGAGTAGTAATGAGCAGTAATTTATATTGTTACTTCTTGAGAGCCTCCGTTTATCCGTTCCGTTCATCTTCAACCGCTTATCCC